>CAUYQV010072574.1:0-25852 GCA_963574575.1 Galagoides demidoff | reverse complement strand
TTGAGACGGAGCCTCAAGCTATCCCCCTGGGTAGAGTGCCATGGCATCACAGCTCATAGCAACCTCCAACTCCTGGGCTCAAGCGAGTCTCCTGCCTCCGCCTCCCAAGGAGCTGGGACCACAGGCACCCGCCACAACGCCTGGCCATTTTTTGGTTGCAGCCATCGTTGTTTGGCGGGCCTGGGCTGGGGATTCGAACCCGCCACCTTAGGTGTACATGGCTGGCGCCTTAGCCGATTGAGCCACAGGCTCCAAGCCCAGCCTTTGTTTTTTAAAGGCATAAAAGTAAACTATATGGGAGTAGAAAGGAAATTGATTATATTGAATTACAGTTATGAAATTTTTACATAGTAATATGTTTCTTTATTAATGCATTTAAAATAAGACATTTAAAATAAAGGTAAGATAAAATTTGTTTTGTGAAAACACATGTGAGTATGGAGACTTTCAACTGGTAGAGCCCTGGCCCCATATACCGAGGGTGGTGGGTTCAAACCCAGCCCCAGCCAAACTGCAACAAAAAAAATAGCTGGGCGTTGTGGTGGGCTCCTGTAGTCTCATCCACTTGGAAGGCTGAGGCAAGAGAATCGCCTAAGCCCAGGAGTTGGAGGTTGCTGTGAGCTGTGTGACTCTATGGAGGGCAATAAAGTGAGACTCTGTCTCTATTAAAAAAAAACAAAAACAAAAACAAAACAACACCACTAAACCGTGGAGTGGTTTTTACCTCTTTTGCGTGTCAATCAACAATTAGAGAAGAGGGGACTGTTGGAGAGCAGTGATGTCTGGGTTCCCAGCAAGATCTCACTATTTGGTAGGTGAATAGCTAGTCTAAAGTTGTCTGACAGTGCAGTTACAACACAGGACTTGTAGGCTGTAGGCAGAGACACTTAGATTACATATGTTCTAGCAATGGGTTTAATAACTCTTTTTACTGTTACAACAATAGTAACTATTGTAATTTTGGAGTAATGATGAGTAACAAAAGATATTTTGAGATACCTGCAGTGACTGTAATGTGATATAAAAATACTGTGAATTCTATGGGATACTACCTCACAGATACTGATTGTTTACATTATAGCAGAAGGAGTAGTATTTAGAGAAAATAAAGATGAATGTCTCTCGTCCCATCCCTACCCCAAGTCCAGTTTCATAGACCCTCTAAATCCAAGAGGTCTGTGGCCTCAGGTTTACAAACTGTTCTCCTGGGAGTTAGAAGCAATAAAGTAGGACTCCAGCCACGTGCCTTTTTCTTTCTTTTGAATCTCAGATAATAAATAGTAAGCCCAAAAAGAAAACGAAATAAGTCTCAAGTATATTTACAGATTATCTTCTCCCTCATAAATGTATGCCTTTAGGAGGAAAAGAATTCTTGAGGTACAGAAATACTATAGGATGTAAAAATAGTAGTCTTTTAAAATTTTGGTTATTTTTACCTCTGATTACTGTAACTTTGGGTGAGTTTTTGTCATTTAGTCAGTGAAGGGAGAATCTCAAAAATTATATGAGGTTACCAAATAAGGTGGAAAAATTAAGATTCTTACTTACATTTAAGTAAAAGTGCACAAGAAGCATAGAGTACAGGAAAATAGGTTGGTGATAGTTAACATTACTAGTTTCCTAGGTAGAGTGGAAGGTGTATTTTATTTAATATACATTTATTGAATCTCTATTATGTGTTAAAGACTATAGAATATGATGTTGTAATCTTTACCTTTCAGCTCACAGTAGAAATGGAAATTAGACTAGAGATCACTATACATCCTGATTATTACACCTATTCTTACGTTTTCAAAGATCTGAAATAGACTGATTAATATTTTCTGAGTGGTCCTGTGCTGAAAGATAGGGGAGAGAAAATCTGGATGAATATAGTTAGAGGGTCCCTCTCTGGTTTGTTTGAGGAATGATTGAGTTTCTCTACTGAGACCTGCCGTACAATCTTGGCTTTAGTTCAGAGAAAAATCGACATTGTTGGTATAATACCATATTAGTCACTCTCACTGGAGAGGCCATTGGTTTTCCCCATACGCAATGAGTGTTCTTCAGACTTGTAACTGATCCTTAAATACTATTTGAGAAAAATTTTAACTACCTTGAATGTATATATTAAAAATAATTTATATATTTTACTTATTAACCAAAAGAAAAGGTATCATTTCATAGAGCTGTGGTGAAAATTATTTGAAAAATATGTTCTGTTAAGTGTTATATGACTGATACCCACTATATTATTAGGCTACTTGGCAGGTTAACTTTAAAATAAAACTGAATGTCAAAAATATAATTTTTAAAATTAATTTTCATAGAACGTTAGATAAATTATTTTAACCCTCAGTTACTAAGATCTCAGTTTTATAAGGAACAATTCAAATATTGATTTTTCTATTCTATAAATTAATTTCACAAAACTAATTTTGAAGTTAATGCACAATGTAATCACCATTTTTGCTGTCTTCATTGGCTATTCTGTCCTTAATGATTGGTTTATATGTTTTATACTTTTTAATAAAGGGCTTTGCACCATTTGTCTCGACTGAGAGAACTTGTTGATGATACCAGTGGAAAGCAGTCACCAAAAATGGGAAGAGGAAAATAAAACTCGCTACAATAGTCACCACAGAACAAATATGTATTTTTTTCCTATTACTAAAACTGATAAATTAATCACTATAAGGCATATATTACTCTGTGACTGCTTCAAGTATTACATATTTCTAAAGACTAAACTAGAAAACACCCATAGGTTTTGCGACCTATCCTTATTTTCTGCCAGAATAGTAGGCTGTGAAGTGGAAGGACCCATGAAATATCCTGTAGTCTTACTTTGGTCTTCAGCCAACAAAGTTGAATATTCACAAATGGATGGTTGTTTCCTTGAAGCTTATGTAGACCTAGCCTTCAGCATCCTTATCATTTTATCCTTTTAATCCATGGTTCTGGATTATTAAGAAACTTTTCTAGTTTCTATCTAATATCTTCAGTTACAGATAGACTGTTTTGGATACAGTTTGTCATCACTTTCAAGGAGCTGTAAGAGTATCAAAGCTGTTACTGTGTATTTTATCCATATGGAAGTCTCTCTTTTCCGTTTTCATAAAGCAAATATTTAAGATGTATTATATTTACAAATAATAATAATTTAATGCAGTACTAAAAGGAATGTTCCTTCATATTGTGACATACAAGAAGACCTCTTCATTTAATTGATTTTTTGATTCTGTGTAAGACAGTCTTGATAGTAGCTGACAGTTAACAGCTGTCTCCATTTGGGGGAGATACTTGAGAATTTAACATTTCAGTATTGTTTCATATATTTTCCTTTTGTGGTTCTCAAACTTGTGAAAGCAATGGTTAGTTGCTTTATGAAATTTGATAACTAAAAGAACCTGAATATGAACCAGAAAGCAACTGTATTTTACAGCTAAGCTGTTTTTCAAGAGTTAAACTTTCTTTAATTCTGTGGTCTTAAGAGATTGTCTCTAACTGGAACTAAACAAAGCTCAAAATTTTTCAGTTTTTACCAAGCAGACATTATTAATACTTCTAATAAGTTGAAGCATCTTTATCAACAAAATGAAGAACAGAATGAAGTTGTAAAACATAACTAATACAGCATATTAGAAAAGCCTGTTGAAATTAAAACATTTGTGTATATATGCAAATAACACAAATTAACACTTTACCCAATGGCAGCATTTTTGCTATTGAACAGGAATTTCTAAGTACCTTGGGTCACAGAATTTTTTCCAAATTATTAAAGCATGATTTAATATCTGTTACATAACTGACATGTCAAACACTAGGGTGAAACCCTATTTTTTTATTTGTCTGTTGTGTTTTATTTTGGCTGGTGAGTTTTAGTTGGCGAGGCATTTGCCCACAGGTTTGTTTTGTTTACTTTGTGGAGGTCTTTTTGCCACTGACATCGTGTTTTCTGATTATGGTCTCCTTCACAGCAAGTAGCTTACATAACCAAACAAGGAATTACTTTGAAGATTTAAGTATGTCTGGGTATTGAAAATGTGGATTTTAAGTGGATAAACATCAGGTTGGTCTAGGTAGACCTAGTGAAAGCCACTATTAGTCAAGTTCTGAAGAAGGCAGAGAAGATAAAGACATCAGGTAACCTCTCACTGGTAATTTCTCATCAACGTCTGTTGATCATTGTAATATATAGTGCCCCCAAAGAGAGTGTTGTGTAATGACTGTGTCGATGCTGATTTGGTTAATGTTCCCATGTGCAAGAACATATTTCCAGTACTAAATGAAATAAAACCTGTTCTAAAATTTTGTTAATAGCCTAACATTTTAAGAAATTTGATTATATAAAACTTGCCAAATAAGCATCACTTTTCCTCTTCTATTAAATATGGGAAAGTTTAGTTTTTTACCTCATAAAGGAATTAGTTCTAGCAAAATGACTAATTCTAACCTTCTTAAAAAATATATTTGGGGGAGTCAACCAAGCAAATTCTCAACAAGAAACAGTCAAGAAATTCTCTAAAGTGATTTTATTACAAGTTTAATGAGTATTTTACAATTTCAGGGGTTTTGTGGGGGTTTTTTGCCTGGGGAAAGAGCAAGACAACAGTATGAAGACTGCTAAGAGAGAATTCAAAGCAGATAATGAGAACAATAGATTTTCAAAAACTATGTTGTGAATATAAAATTTTATCATTCCTTTGCTCTCATTCTTAGCTATATTAAGAAAGTATTAAATAGAAAAAAATCACGTAATTTTAATAAGATGCTTCAGGTTTTATATTGAGTACAAAAAACAACAAAGAAGCCTAATTTCAAAAATAGTTGAGATCAAGAGATAATGATGTGACCAATATGAAGAGTGGAGACTGAAATATATTGTCTTTATTATCAATTAGAAATACACTTTCAGGTGTTTTCTGGGTCAGTTTCTTCAGCTTTAAAGAGCTTTCAGACCAAATTGAGGAACTCTGTATTCTTGGATTTGTTTTGGGTATCTGTCTTTCTAGTTATGTTATTTCTTTTTGAAATTTATAAATGTGAGGGGTTTTTTGTATTATTTTGTATTTAATGGTTTATGATAATGTCTTATTAAATTACACATAACACATAGTTATACCAAAATGTTCCTTGAAGATGAATCATGACAAGATTTCCTGTGTTTTGAATATATGGAATTGCTCTTACAGATTTTAATTTTTGTTTCTTTTTTTTTTTTTCCTACTCCACCCTTCACTCTCTGTATCTCAAAACCTATTTGGTGGAAGGGCTACCAGGCAGTGAACTTGTGGAAAGGCATGTAGCCTCAAAGGAGACCAAAAGAGGCAAAAGTCCAATAAAATTGATATTTTCCAAACAATTGGCATTTCTTCAAGTGTGTAAGACTATGTAAGCTTTTGTTCCATGTGTTGATTGGATGTTTCAGACCTGTTGTACTGCAGTGCTTGTCATATAATGACTGGGATAAATCTAGGACTAAACTTGAACGTGTTGAATATAGCATGTTGTATAGTTGGATATTTTTCCTCCAATATTTGAAATTATTACTTTCTCATCCTTTGTAATCATATGTCTCTAAGATCATTTTCCTTTCTTTAACAGAAGAAAATGCTTAGCTTTTTATCTTTTTAGTTTATTCTCTGTTACCATTACCCTAGACCAGATCCTTCTATATAGCAGTTTTTCTCACGATGTAACAACTTTTATCCATTCTTCATTACCTTTATG
This sequence comes from Galagoides demidoff, assembly GCA_963574575.1. Lineage (NCBI taxonomy): Eukaryota > Metazoa > Chordata > Mammalia > Primates > Galagidae > Galagoides > Galagoides demidoff. The sequence goes on along the minus strand of CAUYQV010072574.1, from coordinate 20,140 downwards.
GAAACTAGTTCATTTCTTTTCTGATGCCTATTTCAACTTTAAACATTCCTACCCTGACTTTATCTTTTACACTAAAGCCAGACGGTTAACAGTGACTTAGCAAGATGACACTTTTATACTACTACTAACCTTACTGATTTATTTCAGTAAATTTGCTATAAATTACATCATCCAGATTCTCCCACAATTTCTAAGTGTATTCCTGCTTGCATATTATTTCTCATACTTGAAACACTCAAAATTTTATACTTTTATCAAGGCTACTCTTATATTTCTTTAAAGCTCTTACAGTTCTTATTTTCTTTTCCAAACATTCTAACCATATTTGTAGGTCAGCATTCTTTTTCTTTCTTGAATCATTCATCTTCCTTTTATATTTCTTGTATTAATGTTTTGGGTAACGACTCTTATGCCATTATGTATGCCTACAGGAGAAAATGTATCTCAGAGAACGTTAGATGATTGGTTCTGTTTTATTTCCTTGATAATAGCACTCTTATATTACTTTAAATAATCAGGAGAAAGTAACTGAATTTCGTGTAGTAGTCTAAAGTTTTGATTGATGATTCTAAACTTGGTTCTCTGGGTAAGGTTGTAAGTTCAAAATAAGAGAGACCACCTCCTTTACTTATGGGATGTTCTGCAAACCTTTTCATTTCTTTTTAAAAAACATTTTGATAATCTATTTTTTAAATAAAACATTTAGTTGTTTTAGAGCCATTTTGGGTTCACAGCAAAATTAGGAGGAACAGAGTTTTTGTTACTAAGCAATGGGCTCCCTGCGTATTACGCATAGAAGCCAATACTATGACACTGGCTTTTGAGAAAAGAAAGAGCTTTATTGGGAGTCACCTGGCAACAAGACAAGAAGCAACATCAAATCCATCTCCTTGATCTGGGGGTGGGTAAAGCTTTTGTGGCATTACTAACCAGTCTCAAGTGGTGCCAGTTCAGCTAGTCTGCCAGGCTGGGGGGTAAAGTTTAGGACAGTAGGGCTTTTTCCCATTGTACATGCCTGGGCTCCTTTGGTTTTGTATCATGTGTAACAGCTTAAGCAATGGCTCATCACTCTGAGCTGGTCCAGCCTCCTGTTCTTGCATTTGCAGTCTCCCGTCCTGTCAGCATCCACCACTGGTGTGGTGAACAACTGGTCAACCTACACTCAGATGTCGTGATCACTGAGTCCTTAGTATACCGTGGAGCTCACTCCTTTATTGTACATTCTGTGGTTGGACAAGTGTATAATGACATGTATCCACCATAATACTATCATATGGACTATTTTCACTGCTCTAAAAATCTGTGTCCCACATATTTATTCCTTATTCAACTCCTGAAAATTTAAACTGAGGTTAGTGAAGCTTGTTTTGGAGGAGTTATTTTTCTTCCGTGAAAGAGCCTGCTTTATTGGGAACCAGAGTGCTGCACAGTGACCAGCAGACGAAAGCCACCCATGGGGCAGCTTGGACATCATACTCCAAAAGACACAGAGGATGTTTGCTAATATCAGTCAGCTGGAACATGGATTCCTCTGGGCAGCTTCTGGGTCAGGAAAACTCCTTTTCCTAATGGCAACTATGTATGGTTCATGAGAGGTAAAGCCCCTCAGGGCCTTCTTGTTTTTTATATGGAACTTTTTTCAAGATTTTTTTTGAATCTTCATTTGTTACTTGGATTGTACGGTCTCTTAAGACCATCACATCAGAGCAACTTCTGTACAAAGTGCCTTGATGTCAGCGCCTGAGAGGTCATCTTTAGCCATGATCAAGTCATCAACAGCCAGTGTCATCTTGCTTGTGTAAATCTGAAAGATGTGCCTCTTAGGCGTTTCATTGGGCAGGGGAACTCGCTCTTCCTGTCAATGTGGCCTGGTCTTATAAGTGCTGGACCCAAAGTTTTTGTTGAGTTTGTGGCCATAGTAACTTTCACATCTTCCCTAGAGTCAAATTCATCTAACTCATTAAGTAGTTCCAACACTATTTGCTGAATTTTTCCTTCACCACCAGAATTCAAGTCATTTTTTTGACCCAATGGTGTAAGTTTCATCAATAAACATGATGCAAGGTGCATGTTTCCCAGTAACGTGAAACAATTCCAATACAAGTTCAGGTCCATCACCCAGGTACTTCTGAATGAGTTCAGAGCCACCTATTCTCAAGAAAGGGTCCAAGGTTTGGTTTGCTACTGCTTTGGTGAACAAGGCTTTACCTGTGCAGGCAGACTGTAGAGAATGAGCCCATTAGGGGGCTTTATATCCATCTTTTCATAATATTCAGAGTGAGAGGAAGTTCCACAGTTTCTTAATTTCCTGCATTTGGTCCTCCAGCCCCCTAGTGTTGGTCCTGGGGGCCCTTTCCACCTTTATCACTGTGACCAGGCGATCTGTCGTCTATCAGCATGCACCCCATCACAGCATGCACCTTGCAGTTGAGCAGGACCAAGCAGCCTGGTTCCAGTAGATTCTTGTGTACAAATGAAAGAATGCTGGAGTGGTGTTCTGAGTCCACAGAAGCCGACACGTGGCCTGATTGTCACCAGTGATCTCTCCCAAGGTTCCTGCTGACACTGGGGTCACCCTCAGATCACCTGCTTTGGACCTTTCTTCCTCTTGCTTCTCTTCTAATGGTTTCAGTTGTGCTTGATTTCTAATTAACTCTTCTATGAGAAGATCGTCTTTAATTCTAACTTCAACGCTTTTCACTAGCACTGAGTGTGAGGTGTCACCAGTTGAAGTTTACTAGCGGGATCTGATCCTTTGTTTTCTTTGTCTCTACTCTGGTTGATACGGGAGATACATATTTTTATTTTCCTTGTCATCTTTTTTACCACCTCCCAGACCAGGGCCACCATGCGGACTCTGACCCATCTTGCCACTGCCACTCAAGCTGCTACTGCCAGAAGTCTGGAGGAGTTATTTTTTGATGTGGCTTCCGCTGTTATTCAACTGAGATCACTAATAGTGCATTTTGAACATACTGTATAGGCTCTCTCTTGAGCCCTCATAACTTTAAGATTTTTGAGTTTTTAAGTTCTTTACATTTGATCAGATATACAATCCATTTTACACATACAGGACAAAATCTGGGAAAATTTTCAGTGGTTGGTTTTCTTGGTCCACTTTTGCTAGTATAATAAAATGCCATAAGGAACATAAATTTATTTCTCATAGAGGCTGGGATGTCCAAGGTGCTGGCACTTTTATCTGTCTGGTGAGGGCTGCTCTTTGGTTCCAAGACGGCACCTTAATGCTATATTCTCTGGAGAGGAGAAACCTGTCCTCATGTGGCAAAGGGTCAGGAGGCAGAAGGGACCAACTCTCAAGCCCTTATTTATTTATTTACTGAGATTCAGAGTCTCTTTCTGTTGCCCTGGCTGAAGTGCAGTGGTGCGGTCATAGCTCACTTTAATCTTGAATTCCTGGGTTTAAGTGATCCTTCTATCTCAGTTTCCCAAGTAGCTGGGACTACAGGCATGTACTACCACACCTAATTTTTTATATTTTTAAATTTTTTGTAGAGACAGGGTCTTGCTGTGTTGCTCAGGCTGGTCTTAAATTTTGGGCTCAAATGGTCCTCTTGCTGTGGCCTCAGAAAGTGCTGGGATTATAAGTATGAGCCACCATGCCCAGCCTTGTTAATCCCCTTTGCAATGACATTACTCACTCTCATGACCTAAACACCTGCCAACAGCCTGCACATCCCAGTACTGTTCCACTGAGGATTAAGTTTCCAGCACGTGAATTTGAAGGAACATTGAGACCACAGCACTGGTTTTGCATTATGTTGCTTCCTTGAGCCTGGCTTAATGCTGAGTGAGTGGATCAACTTAGGGTCTGGTCTAGAAATAAACCATTCAGTGATTTCACACAAGGGGATTTTAGTGTTAAAGGGGATTTTAGTGTTAAAAGTTTTAAACTCTAATAAAAAGTACTCTAGGTGGTACCCTATGGGTGAGGAAGAGTACCCAAGGAAGGACAAACTTGGGAGAGGGGCCAAAGTTTGGGTACAGACCTTGCTGGAAAAGGGTCACTTTAGTCCACTGGATGGCAAAGAATGGTACTGGTTTGTCCAGACCAGAGCTGATCTTTAGTTACCAAGCAAGCAAGAAGCCACCCTCTAAGATGCAGGGAAACCCCACACTGGGGACTAAGTGTGGGAGTTGGGGAGGGACTCTAGTGCTAGCAGGATGCTGGGAGGATGAGGTGTCTGGAGAGGGTCACAGAAGGCAATCACCAGCCTGGGTGAAGTCTGAGAAGTCACTGAACATTCTGGAAGCATGGCTGGGGCAGAGCGTCCTCAGAGGTCTTCCCACCCACACTGCTTACTGATGGGGCACCTGCCAGAAAGTGTAGGAGAGCTCCTTCAGGGTGAATTTGGAGGTGAGGGACAGTAAATTGACAACTGGTGCAGGAGTTGATGAGCTTTGGGAAGGTTTTTGTGGGACAGAGCATCACTAAGTAAATACAACGTGTCTCTTGTGTACACCTCTGCTATCCCTGTTTTGCAGCATCCTGCATAGCCTGTCCAAACCAGGAAATGAGTGTATTTAGGTAAGGTAGCAAAAATGTTGGGCCACTTAGAGAATTGAGGAACCATGAAAAATCATAAGACATTATTTTAAAAACGTAATGAATTTGGTAACTTCATGAACTACAAGTATTCTGGAGTTACATTAATGGTACCCTCAGTGTATCAGTAGTATGAAGCATCTTTCCATATTTTTCGTCAAGGTAGCCATATAGTTATTAGATGCACTTTTCTGGAAATGGAAAATTTCCTGCAATTGTAATGTTTGTATTTTTAGCATATTCTTGCTTCAGTTAAGCCATGATTCGCATTTCTGTGCCTTCTACATATTGCTCTTAATTTTGCCTTCAAGGACAATCTCCTACACATATTTCATTCTTCTTAATGGTAAGATCAACAGAAGTAATGTTCCATCCTAAAGCCTAAATGTTTTATTACTATTATTATTATTTTGAGGCAATCTGACTCTGTCACCCTGGGTAGAGTGCCGTGGTGTCATCATAGCACACAGCAACCTCAAACTTTTGGGCTTAAAAGATCCTCTTGCCTCAACCTGCTGTGTAGCTGGTACTACAGGTACCTGTCACAATGCCCTGCTGGTTTTTCTATTTTTAGTAGAGACAAGGTCTTACTCTTGCTCAGGTGGGTCTCCAATTTGTGAGCTCAAGCAATCCACCCACCTTTGCCTCCCACAGTGCTACCATTACAGGAATGAGGCACTGTGCCCAGCCACGCCTGAATATTTTTTGCTTTCTAAAGTATTTGGGACTAAGTTTTCTTTATTATTGTTTCACTGCGTGCTTTGTAGCTTTCAATGTTTGTTTTATGTGGCACCAGATGTCTGAGACATATATAGCAGAAGGGGACTCTGCATTTGATTCTGTACTAATTTCTTACAGTGCTTTATTCACCTGGCATTTATTTGACTGCTGGCATTTTGCTAGACGTGTGTGTGGGTCAAAGGCAGTGTAGGAGGGGGAGTGGGAGAGGATGATGAATAAGGCATGACTCTTATCAGGAGAAACTCTGGTGGAAATAGATAAATGGGGACGTGTATCCTACAACCAGGTGAGTACTGCTTCCAAGAAATGAAGACGGAACAGCTGACGCAGAAGCACAGAAGGCGGATCAGCCCAGTGGCCTCAGAAAATTCAGGAAAGAGTTCAGTCAGGTGAGGATACTTGATACTGAAAAAGGAACAGAACTTGGGTTTTGCCATCAAAGAAATGGGGTGGAAAGATATGTGTTCCAGCCAGGCGTATATGCATAAAGACCTGGGTGGTAAAAGGTCTGCTGCAGAATTGATTGAATCAGAAGAAAGCTGGGCTTTAGGATAAGGTAGATTTATGATTCTACCATTTATTAGATCTTTATTGTAGACAAATCACCTTACTTAAGCCTTTTTTGTTTTCCCTCTCTTTTTTGATATCTACTTACAGTTTTGAGGATTAAAAAGGTGTGACTGGCTCACATGGTCTTAGCAGATGCTAACTGCTAGACTGGTAAAACGTTTAGCTGGGGCAGACACTCGGAAAGGACAGTGCTTTAGAATGCCATTCACTTTTGCCTTAGAAGCAGCAGAATACCTCGTCATTCTATTCTCTACAGCAAGAACAATCCTTTATAAACATGTCAGATGATGTTGCATCTAAAATTACCAGTGCCTTCGTATCTGTAAAATGTGAAATTCCTGCCTTAGCCTAGAAAGCTCTGTGTGGTGGGACAACGCCTCCCAGTCCTTTCATCCTCCCAAAGTAGATCATTTCTTACCTAATACGCCACTTGCTCTATGATTCTGCCCCATCATAGGTCTTGCAGTTCTCAGATACTACAGAATATGCTTTACCTCCAGACCTTTGCACTGCTTTTTCCATCTGGAACGTCTTTGCTCCATGATTTACTCCCTTCAGCTCTGGTATTGTTTTACCAGAGGCCTGCCCTGGCCACCTCCATTCCCCAGGCCACTACTCTTTGCCCTTTGCTCCTTTACTCTCCTTTACTTGATATTGAAGGTAGAGACTTTGTTTCGTTCACCCAGTTAGAATACTGCCCAGCAGTAATGTAAAGTGCTCCAGAAATATTTGTTCTCTGAACAAGGCTGAGAAATTGGCTTGGGGAGCCATCTGGGTCACTTGGTATCCTCAGCTAAGAATTTTGGATTTGGTTCTGTGGGCAAAAGGAGGATGATCGGCATTCTTGATCCAGTCTAAAATGAATATTGAGTTTTTGGTAGTCCTTATAGTGATTTGTGCTTAAAGAGAGAATTTATTTTTTTTAGATACTAAAACCATTTAACTTCTTTCCAGCAGCTAGTCTTTAAAAACCCAATACCATGCCACTACAGTAGTGCACTGTCAACGATTCCTTTAGATAGTAGTGAAAGAGAGAATGCAGGGATAATGTTTTTGTTCAGAGGTAGAGCTGGGTACTCTTAGTGAGGTTCCTATGATGTTTCATTGTAAAGTTCCCAGAATATAGGCTTGAGTATTTGTGTAATGATGTTAAGAGGGATATTGATTTTTTTTAGGTTGCAATAGTAAATAATACTTACTTTGTTGAACCATTTACCTGGCATTTTTTAAAAAAAAATATATGTAAAGGTAAAATAAGACAGAAATGAACACAAAGAAGTCTCTTTTGGAAGGGGGTCCAGAAGCACTGTTACCAGTGAGGCATAGGTGTGACTTGGCTTACCTGGGCTAGAACAAACATGAGGGTGCCCCTGAACACACTTAAAATTCAGTCCTCCTTCACATCACTTACATGTTCAGCAGATTTTTTTTTTAAGAGAGACCTAAAGGAAATAAAAATTATTCAGAAACAGATTTCAAGTTGAATCAGAATCAATATTCTATTAAAAATGAGCCAGGAAATGTCAATCCTACTAATAAAGTGTGTTTTAAAAGGTGCTGGAAGAAAAATCAAACATGTAGCGAATATTCCTAAAATTCCTTTAGTTTTTCTTCTGTGTATATGTTTTTGTGTATTTTTGCATGTGTGTGCATGGTGTTAGGAGTCAGATTTCTTAGGAGGCTTTAAAATGTAAATGTCATCTTTGTTCTTTTTCTTATTAGCTGTGGTAGCTTGGGCAAATTAAAGCTCTGAGCTTCAGTTTTTTACATGGAGCTAATGGTATCTCTCACAATTGTGAAGATAAAATGAAGTAGTGTTCACCACAGTTCCTGGCATGTCTGAGTTGTTTGTGCAGTGCTGCCAAGGTTACTGCACAGTGGCAAGTGCATGAACTTAATTGTCAGACCCGTAGTAAGTTCATGTTAGTTATTATTGGCAAGCAGAATTATGCCAGAAAAGTGGTTTCAAAATTTCAGCTGGTTAGGACTATTGTTGTAAGCTGCCTTGTAGAAACAGACATAGTTCTATTTGTAAGAATTCTTAGGCTTATTTTTTTCCATGAGAAGGTACCTTTCTCCTTTCTGTAAACCAGATACAGACTTAAAGCATATGACTCTGGCCCCAATTCTCTTTCCTTTATGAGACTTCAGCCCTGGACTCTCGTTAGATAACTTACGCTGTGCCAGGTGTCTCCCTAGTTGTCCTCCCCACACTCACATAATGGCAGAATGTTTGAGACTTGGCACATGTTTTTGCCCCTATAGAGGGGTGGCCTTTGAGAATGTAGAAAGGATAATAATTGCCTTTGGGACTTTAGCAAGACATAGTGAACTAGGAGTAGAGTTTCAAGGGAAATATCTGTTACTTCTTACTTTTGAGATGACCTTCCCATATATATGATGAAAGTAATTTTAGCTCGAAGACTAAGCCAATGATGTAGACTCCCTAGTGCCACTCCTTACTCAGGGAGAAAAGAACAATGTGGGGTGGGGAAAGAGAAGGATAGGGGCAAAAAAAAAAAAAAAAAGAAAAAGAGTGAAATACTGAGACAATTCTTAGTAATAAAAACAAAGCCATGGGCATCACCCTACCAGACTGTAGGCTATATACTACAAGGCCCTAGTGATCAAAACAGTACAATATTAGCACAAAAATAAAAGACATAGATATTTGGAACCAAATAGAAAACCATGAGATGAAACTAACATCTTACAGGCACCTGTTCTTTGATAAACCAAAAAAGAACATACGCTGGGGAAAAGAATCCCTATTCAATAAATGGTGCTGGGAGAACTGGATAACCACTTGTAAAAGACTGAAACTGGACCCACACCTTTCACCACTTATACAAAAATTGATCCAAGATGAATAAAAGATTTAAATCTAAGGCATGAAACAATAAAAATCCTTGAAGAAAGTATGGGGAAAATGCTTGAAGATATTGGCCTGGGGAAAGATTTTATGAAGAAGATGTCTGTGGCAATTGCAGCAACAACAACAAAAATAAACAAATGGTACTTAATTAAACTGAATAGCTTCTGTACAGCTAAGGAGACAACAACCAAAGCAGATAGATAACTTTCAGAATAGGAAAAGATAATGTTCATATTATGAATTGGACAAAAGCTAGATTTTAATTTTTAAATGGTGTTTAACCACAAAAATAATTTAATCTTTATGTTTCTGAAGGAACTTGCTGTATTTGGAGGCATTAAGGGCCTCGCTCAAAGAAGAAATTGTAAATATTAAAAGCTACTTATTTTTTAAGAAATAATTTTTCTTCCAGAGCTTTGTAAATTTTTTTTTTTTTTTGAGACAGAGTCTCACTATATCGCCCCCAGTAGAGTGCTCTGTGTGTGGCGGGGGGAGGAGGGGGGTGCTCACAGCAACCTCAAACTTTTGGGCTTAAGCAGTTCTCTTGCCTCAGCCTCCCAAGTAGCTGGGACTATAGGCGCCCGCCACAAGGCCTGGCTATTTTTTGGTCGTAGTTGTCATTGTTGTTTGGCAGGCCTGGGCTGTGTTTGAACCAGCCAGCTCAGTGTGTGTGGCTGGTGCCCTAGCCGCTGAGCTACAGGCACTGAGCCAGAGCTTTTAAATTGACCAAACAAAAATCAACATTTATAGGCTGTGTTCATTCAGTCTAAGAATGCAAAGGGGGTGAGAATTTGTGTTGTCGTGGTGACTGATAGTCATAATGTTAGGGTTTTTCTAGCAATTATGCGCTGACATTTTTCAAAACAAGTTCCTTCAAACTTGTATAGGGCCTCAGGCATCCTGCATTTACTACCTATGGCCTCACATTACATAACTGGGACATTAGTATGACCATTGGGCAACACCATGGGTATTGGAATGGTACAGAGGTTTTTCTGGAGTATGTTTACTTCCCCCCCAGGTCAGCTGCTAGAAAAATAAAAATTTTCAGTTTATTTCTTGAGGGTAAAGGTCATAGTTTACACTTTCTGGTACTCAGCCCCTCAGTGCTACCTGTATAGATGAAGCATTTGATGCATATCAGCTGATCTGTTTGCTGTAATGACTTTGGTCTATGGGTGTCCGTAGACTGATCTCTGTATGTGGTGACTTCATTCTTAGGACCATACATAGCGTTGACTTGGTGATTATATTCTTAAGACTGAGATTTTGCTTTTGTATATTACAAAATTGCAGTCTCTGGTATGCTAGTGTAGGAGATGATCTTAAAGGAAGAGATTATTGCAGGTGTGTTGAGCCAGATGACATATAAATGAAGTGTGGCACATCTGAAAATAACCTAACTTCCAGTAGATTGATCATTTGTCAGAAAGATTTCCTTAAAAGTGTAAGTTTTAACTAGAAGGCCTTTAAAGTATAGATCTTAACCCGTGGTAGATGAAGATTTGAAGGAAGGGTGGTATGGAAGTGTTGTCAGGAGCATGAAAAACATACTTATTGGTATATATTTATTTCCCTCTGAAGGGGGAAGACAACTGCTAGTTCTTAACTGCTAATTCTTTCAATTTGGGGGAGTTAAACTTTTTCTAAGACACTGTCTCCTGTATCTTTGAATTTTTATCAAAACTTTCTGTAGCGGATTATTGAAAAGGAGTAAGTAAGCCACAGGAATTTATGTTCTTGAATAAGAACATAGCTTGTCGCCAATAAACTGATATAGAACTCCTCCATAGGCAGTTTCACTAATCCCCAGATGAGAGCTGTGTAAATGGCTCCCTTCTCCACTCCTGTTTAAGTTTTTTTCTCATAGCACTTATTCTTGTTTTAACATAGTTAAGTCACCACTTTCTTTGTTCTGACTCTTCTACTAGAATGTAAACTGCACATAGGTCAGAAAATCGAATCTGTTTGGTCTGCTGGTGAAACCCAGTACCTGGAACAGTGGCCATCCTGTCAATGTTTGTTTTGAGTGAATGCGTGTGAGGGATGGTAGAGTTTTCTGGAGTTGGACTCAGCTGATTTGTTGTCCATATGGTCACTCAGCAGCCTTCCTGAAGTTTTGCTTCTCTTCTAATATCCTGTTAGCTTGGCATTATAAATTATATATGAATTACTTATTGGGGAGGAATGAGTAACTGGAATGTTGAATATCTTTGTTATTATGTACAGTGGGATCTTGAAAAAAATGAGAGTATTGAGGCTGGACACCTGTAGCTCAGTGATTAGAGTGCTGGCCACATCCACTGGGGCTGACAGGTTCAAACCTGGCCTGGGCCTGCTAAAACCAAAATAGCCAGGCATTGTGATGGGAGCCTGTAGTCCTACCTACTAGGGAGGCTGAGGCAAGAGAATTGCTTGAGCCCAAGAGTCTGAGGTTGCTGTGAGCTATGATGTCACAGCACTCTACCGAGGGTGACAAAGTGAGACTCTGTCTCAATAAAAAAATAAATAAATAAAAATGAGAGTATTGGGAAGCTAGCAGCTAGATGTTATTTCTCAGAATAACTATATTACCAACTCATGTAGTACAGCTAGACATTCTTTTTTTTTTGCTTGTATGAAAGGTCTTTATTGGTGGGGGGAGGGAGGCTGCAGAGCAGCACGGAGGAGGAGAGAAAAGAGGAGAGAAAGATAAGGTGAGAGTGGGGAAGAGAAGAGCCAGGGGGAAGAGAAAGAAAAGAGAGCAGAGAAGGAAGGCAAAAGGAGGGGAGAGAGGGGGCTAGACATTCTTAGGGGTCATTTAATCTAGGCTTGATTTTATACACATGAGGAAACTGACTTAGCAAGTTTAGAAACTAGCCCAAGATTATATTGCTAGATAAAGTAGAGCTGAATGAGTAGAATCTTATTGTTTTTTAGAACTTCCCAAGTTTAGGTATACTTCCCAGCATTCTCTGACACCTCTATTAGATGCCGTACTTACCCACTGCCTGGAGGGATAGGGCTCTCCTAAGAATAAGGGTGTCTGTGGAGTGAGCAATGGTGGATGGGTAGGAGCAGCAGGAATATGGAATATGCAGTGAGCCTTTTTTAGTTAAAGATCTGGAATTTAAATATATATCTTGATTTTGAGGAGATAAAATATTTCAAACACTTGTTTAAGTTTTATCTGTGGGGCCAGGAAGGTGATTGCCCCATCTTGCTATCATATTTTATTCCTGTTTAATTTTCACTGTGCATTTGTTAGCTAGAATGAATCATGATATTGTAAAATCTGTGAGGCAAGAGTTCATGATTTGGCATATTGAGGTATAGTATAATATATTCTCATATATCTCTAACACCCACTAGTCATGGCAAAGTTGAGCAATAGATAAAAAACATTTGCATAATGAGAGCGTTGATCAGTCCTTTGACAGGCAGATGTAAAAGGGAGTAATAGGAAAGAATTGCCCAACATTGTCTCATTATCGTTTTCCACCTGAAAGATCATAGAAGACATAGAACAGAGATAAGGAAAATTTTTATCGGACCTTAGTAGCACTGATTTTTCTCCTCTACCAGCAAGGCAGATGGAAGGAGCTACTTGGCTCAGTTTTCCTAAGGAGAATAATATTCTCCTATGATTGGATGTGTTCCAGGAAAATAAACTCAAGTTACATAAGGAAGAGTTACGTCTTCAAATATACTCAGTTTTCCCCTTAGATAGATGTTAAATAAAACCAGCAGCTCTTTGTACTTGCCGAATTTATTATTAGCATACCTGACCCATGTGCTGGAGATAAACATTTCAAAGAATAAAACTTTCAGTATACTTTAGTGAGAAATAAGGGCTAGAAAGGTTATAAATATGTTTGAGTTTGTTGTAAAAAGATACACCTCCCAAATGTATAACGGTGCAATACAACAGAACTTTATTGCTTGTATATGCAAGAGTTTGAGATGGATATTCTTCCTTGGCAGGTGAGTTTTCTTTACACAGTGTCTTGGAAACCGTCTGGCGGCTCCGCCTTCCCTCCCCTCCAGGGCATCACTGCATCCAGCTGGTAAAAACGTAAAGGGGGATATAGTGGGTGGTTGCTCTCTTTTTAAAAATGGGACCCTACCTTTCTGCTCATATTCTATTGACTAAAACTCAGTCACATAGAACACGTAACTGTAAGGGACTGTGGGAAATGCAGACCAGCAGAGTACCTAGGAAGATGTTGTCATAGAAACTCCCTCCCTCCCTCCCTTCTTCTTTAAGACAATTATTTAGATCTTTTAAGAGTTGCAAAGGTACCTGAATACCTTTCTTTCACCGCTACTTACGCTAACATCCACATAACCACAAAACACTTTTCAAAACCTGGCCCAATACTATAAAACTATAGACCTTTCTCAGATTTTACTTGTTTCCCCCATAATGTCATTTTCTGTTCCAGGATAGTTGTTGTGTTTCCTTAGTCACCTCCAATCTGTAACAGCTCCCATCTTTCTGTATTTTTTTTTTTTTTTTGGGACCTTGTCACTTTTAAGGAGTCAGTAATTTTGTAAAATGTCACTTGGTTTGGGTTTGTTTGATGTTTTTTCATGACTGGACTCAAGTTATGCATATTAGGGAAGGAGTCCTTAGGCTGGAGGTGACCTGCTCTACCCACTGCACCATGTCAGGGGTGAGTGATAGCGGTGTGTGTTATGGGTGATGTTAACCTGGATCACTTGGCCAAGGTGGGGTCTTGAAGGATTCTCCACTATAAGATCACTATTTATCCCTTTATAATTATCAAATATTTTTGAGATATACTTTAAGAATATGCAAATATTTTGTTTTCGGTTTATCCTTTCACCAAGGATTTTAGCACCTATCAAGGGATTTTGCCTGCATCAATTGTTCTAATAATAATTTTCTATTTCCCTCATTAAAAAAGACATCTTTTTGTAGGTATCTGATTGGTACATAGATGTGAAGGATTCTTACCCTCCTCTCTAGCCCCCCCCCCCCATTTTGGAAATTAAAGTGAACCTAGTTTAAATGCTATTAAATGGGAAGACTGGAAGATGAAGGGGTTGACGGACAAGGGATGTACTGGCAAAGCTTTGCGCACTTAGATCAGGTCCAGATAAGAAGTTCTGTGAATGGCACTAAGAAAACCAGATTTGGGGTAGAATTCTGCTATTAGCTGAATATAAGGAGGTCTTTTCACTCTAATTTTCTAATTTGTAAAATAAGGACATTTCTACAAATTGTTCAAAGTAATGGAGAAGGACGTATTACTTTGACTTACTAGCCAGGTAGTATCTGTTTTATCAATTCAAATTGTCTATCTATCATATTAAAATATAGGTATTATTAAATTGGCAACTCTACTTGTGCTTATTGGAAAGGAACAAGACTAATGTTTATTGGGCATTTACTTTGTACAGGCAGTGTACAATGAGCTTTATATTAAATAATTTAATCCTCTCACCTTTATGCGGGTACTATTATTAGCTTCACTGTCTGTATGAAGAACTTGAGGCATAGGGAAGTTAATAACTTTCCCCAGATTGAAGTTAATAGGGGTAGAGTTAGGAATTGAACCTCAGTGGTCTGAGGCTCCAGAATTTGCACCCTTAACCACCGCACTGTAAACCTGTGCCCTGGTTGTAGCCATTTGCAAGGCTAATAATCATCTGGTATATACTTACACACTGGCTGGCCACACTCTTTCTGTTCTGGTTGGTCAGTGCCTGTGCCCTACAGATTGTTAAATATTTTAGGTATAAGCCTAGCTGCTGGTTAATGAAAATGTTTGTGTTTCCTAATAATGTCTGAATTGAGCAAATATTACACTTAAAGTGTAAGTGAACCCCAGGAAGTTTTTAGGGGCTTTATATTATGACTGGAGACACACTAACTTAAACATCAAAAATACATATTGGGCCGACCACAGTAGCTCATGCTTTTAATCCTAGTACTCTTGGAGACCAAGGCAGAAGGATCACTTGAGCTCAGGAGTTTAATACTAGCCTGAGCTAAAGTGAGACCCCATCTCTACAAAAAATAGAAAAATTAACAAGATGTGGTAGCATGCACCTATAGTTCTAGCTACTTAAGAGTCTGAGGCAACCTAGGTGCCTTTTATGTTCAACAAGATCTGGACTGGACTGGAAGTACTGCACAAGCACTATGTCGTTCTTGGACTCTCGCAGACTTATTCCTCAGAGTTCCTTTCTGGAACTCCCAAATCCACCTCGCTGCTATTGCCCTTTCCATTTTACTTCCTTTTTTCTGTGTAAGCCACGATGGCTTCACACTCTTTCAGAGATGGCTGATGGATGCCTCTTCATTGGTGTTTCAGGTGTTTGAGTTTCTTATGGTGGAATCCAGGGGGCCCAGTAGAGGAACAATGTCAAAGCCTGTCTCAGAGCTAAAGAAGAGGCCTTTGCCACCAGCTTGAGCGGTCAGAGATCACAGAGGTCTCCAGGCCCTAAGGATAAAGAGCAGTGGGCTCCAGGCCTCTCACTGACTTTTCACTGCCAGGGAACATGCCTATCTCATACAAGTACAACCAGTTTGCCCACATTCTGCTCTTAAGGTTGTATGTCTTCAGGGGATTATTTTAGTTGTCAAACCTACTTATGTAAGTGATACACATTCAGGCTTTGGCTATATATTCAATTAGATTAGTAGGCAGTGACTCGAAGTATTAGCCTGTTTGTTTTAATTATTTTTGGCATCACTTTGAACTTCTTTCTTCAGTATGAAATCATTTTTCACACAGTATTGTTAAAATAAGATCACTGTTTGGTCCGCTGAGCCAAAGCTAAAACTAGCAGCTCTGATCTGATGATCAGAGAAATAGGAGCTTTCCTCTAGGGAAAAGGCAGCAACCAGCATCACAGACTAGTTGCTGATGTTCAGCCTGGACTCTTCCAGATCAGGCCAATTGGATGCCTTTTATGGTTTAGACTATTCTGAATGTTCTTAAAGTAAAGTGAAATAAAGATAGCTGGAGGTAAAACAAGTGTATTTACTTGCGTTTTAAATAATTCATTAATTCCTCAAAGTATTTATTTGTCTCCTGCATTCCAGACACCAAGGAAGCAGTAGCAGCTGAGCCCTCACAGAAGGTTCTGAGTATGGGCTGGGCGTGGTGGCTCATGCCTTTATCCTAACACTCTGGAGGCCTAGGTGGAAGGATCTCTTGAGCTCAGGAGTTTGAGATCAGCCTGAGAAAGAGTAAGACCCCATCAGGGGCTTCATGGAGGGCACCTGTAGTTCCAGCTATTCAGGAGGCTGATGCAGGAGGACCACTTTAACTCAGGAGTTTGAGGTTCCTGTGAGCTAGGCTGACATGACTAGCCTGGGCAAAAGAGTGATATTCTGTTTCAGAAAAAAAAAAAAGACTGAGTTTGACCTTACCTGGTGATCTGCTTAATAAATGTGTAGCCAACTTTATGTGACATTTTTGTCGTTGTCAATAAAGTCATTTTTTTTATACTTGGACAATTGAAGAAAGATTAGAGTTTTGTTTATAGGAGACTAAACCCTTCTTATTTCTCATGAGAGAATGAAGGCTCAGAGAAAAGGTGATTATTTTTGTTTTTAAGATAAACTATAAGCTGGGAATGGTGGCTCATTCTAGTGGCATGGTATAATCCTAGCACTTTGGGAGGCTGAGGTGGGTGGATCGTTTGAGCTCAGAAATTAAAGACCAGCCTGACCAAGAATGAGACCCCATCTCCACTGTAAATGGAAAAACTAGCTGGATCTTGTGGCAGGAGGCAGAGGATCGCCTGATTCCCAGAGCTTGAGATTGCTTTAACTATGATGCTGTGGCACTCCACCCAGGGCAAAAGAATGAGACTCCGTCCCCCCTCCCCCCAATACAAAAGTGTACATTGTGGTTGGTGCTTGGACTTAGACAAAGTTCATATTTTTTGACTTCTTGTCTTTTCCACATATACAAAATTTGTAGAAGAATATAATCTGTAAAAGGTTAATTTTTGTGGCCTTGGCTGAACAGTGGCAGAGCAGTAAGTAGGAGAAAGAAAAGTGGACTTTCCTGCAGGGGTACCCTAAAAACAGACTCCAAGCTAAGGAAATTGGTCTGGAGCATGCTCCAGTAGAAAACAGTTCCTGGGACCCAGCTCAGCCTGAGGAGACTGTCCTGGCAGTCTAGAGAGAGCCCGTAACGAGAAGCTTCTCAATGTGGTCTGTATGGAGTTGGATATTCTCTAGATCCTAAGGAAGGTTTGGCATCATGGATTCACAGTCCAGTGAGGGGCCAAGTGATACAATGTGCAGTCAAGTCCCTCTGCTGCACTCCCCAGGGAGACTGCTTCCACTTTTGAGTGTCTTCATGAGCGCCTGAAGGACCCAGAGAGGAGCAGGGTGGGCGAAGTGGCTGGTGTGCTTGGGTCCCGTCAGCCACTGTCCTGTCTCTGCTCTGCTTCTGGGTGATTGGTGTCCCGAGAGGAATAGGTACACATTCCTGCTGTTCCCTGTACGTGGAGGAGGAGAGAGCTCTTTAGCTGTTGGCTTTTCCTCTGTATCTTTAATAGCCATCAGGATTTGCATTATACTTCTTGTTTGTGTAGACAAAGACTTCTTTTTACACTTTTGTGGCTGCTCTACTATGCAACCATGAGTCTCTGGCAAAAGAGAAATAATGCTCTCTCTCTGCCTCACAGGGAATCTCGAGGAACAGATTAGATGATGGGAGAAAGTGGCTCTTTTTTATACGCATGTGTAGGGAGAATCAAAGTATATTATGGATAAAAAGATAGACTTTAGAGCCAGACAATGTAAGAACACGTCTCAGCTTTGCCAATGACTAGCTCGGTGGCCTTGGGAAAATCATACATTCTCTGAGAACTCATTTTTCTGCTCTGTAAAATGGGAATAGTGCTATGCTCTATGGAGTTGGTATCAGAAATAATTGAGCTGAATCAGGCAAAGTACTTAGGTGAATACCTGACACAGCAAAAGCACTGTGTTAGCTATTATTAAACTGTATGCAGACTGTCTTATATGCACAGCACACACATCTGTATGCACAGTTACATACAAACGTGTACACACACAAATATACTTTCCCTGCCATCACCTGTGAACACATGCACATCCTGTACGCATGGCTTCAGTCTTTTCAAACTCTAAAACGTGGAGTCTCAAAGAAAGATGACGTTTTCCTCAAGGAAGCAAAAGTTGGTTTTTGTCAAGGAAGAACAAAAAATCTTACTTTTTTTTTTTTTTTTTTTCAGTTTTTGGGGTTTAACCTGCACCTCTGGCATATGGGACCGGTACCCTACTCCTTTGAGCCACAGGCGCTGCCCACAATTTTACTCTTTTTATGTATAAATAATAGACACTATACATAGCAATGTATATATATGTGTATATAGTACTAATTTACAGTATATGGTGTTAAAAGTTCATAGAGTGGTAACAGCAAAAAAAATCCAAAAACATTACCTAAAAGGAAGGTAATAAAAAATGTTTATAAATGTTTCTCCGGAATGATGTTGGACGTGCTTTCTGTTTATGTTTCACTGGACAGTGTGGACGACGGTGGTTGATGATGGTGGTAAAGTCGTTACCACATACAGTGTTACACTGGGCCAAGTGATCTTCTTCCCTAAAGACTGCTTTTTTTTTTTTTTTTTTTGCACTTTTTTCCTACACATGATAAATGTCAGACCCTGGATGTTGATGATGTATTTTTTTCTACACTTGAGGACATTGGTTGTAGGTCACTTAATGTATGTACCATTTCTGAAAACAAATACCACCATGAAGGTATGTATTACACAGCACAAACTGAGCGTGAGTATTTGTGTTTCTAGGGCAGCAGTCAGAATAAGTCCAGAGGATATTGGCTCATAGATATGACAGAAGTTTTATAATAGACTCAAAAGCACATTTTGGGTTCCTTCCTGCTTAAAATGAAAAACTTGCTGGAATTGAGTTGCTTTTTGTTTTCCTTTATAAAGGTCTTTCATTGGAACCCAAAATGTATTGGCAGAAACATTACAATATAATTAATAGAAAAATTACTGTAAGTTATATCCCTGAAGAGTCATAAACTCACCCATTCTTTCTGTGGGAGAAATTTTTTTACAGAAAATGAACTCATAGTTTCTTAATCTCATGCAGAGGATCCCACACTTTTACCGAAGAATCACTACTTTTGATCTCTCCAGACATCTGTGTTATCACTGGGGGAACCACTGTTAATGCTGGTTCCAGAAGGTCAGGTGAGAATTGGTGCTGGGTTGTGACTGGCCCCTGGAGGGAGTCCTGTGGTAAGCTCAGAGTGTACACAGTAAGGTTTTGAGCTCTACCTTGTATGGGACGTTAATGCTTAGGGGGAAGAAGAAGAAATGAGTCATTAGGGAAGTGCTGGTGAGCCTGGGAACTAACATGTATTTTTGCAGGACTATTAAGAAAAAAACACATGTAAAACCAAAATACATCGAAAACTTTGGAGATTTGCATAAATAGCATGAGTCTTAGGCTAACTGAAGTTAGCTCTTCTGACTGGGCCACTGAAAACCACACCGGGCTAATTGTACTCTATCCTCAGCCACCCCACCTTCCATTCCTAAAATTTGTAGAATTTTTCACAAATATATTTTATGTGATTTCTTATTTGCTTCAGCCTGAAGGTGGAATTAATTTCATTAGAACATTCCATAAGCAAAAAGAGAGATAGGGGGGTCAATCTTGGCAGAACTGGTTACGAATGTTAGTTACGCTCAGTCTCCAGACAACTTTGTGTGGAGATACTGTTTTGACCTTAAAGGTATAGTACGTCATTTTGTGAAGCCTTTTTAGTTAAGTATTTATATATATGATAATATATGTCCTACTTGATGGACATGTGTTTTTTATGGTGGGCCACAGTCAAGAGAAATTTGAAAAGACAGATTTCTCAACAGAGTAGGCAATATAAGAAAAGGTCTGGGGCAGCACCTGTGGCTCAAAGGAGTAGGGCGCTGGTCCCATATGCCAGAGTAGGTGGGTTCAAACCTGGCCCCAGCCAAAAAGAAAAAAAAGAAAGAAAAAGAAAAGGTCTGAAGGCGAAGGAGAATGTGATAAAGGATTTCAAGGTACAAGAGGTGTATGATGGTGCTCTGTGTGTGTGTGTGTTGCTGCTGCAAGAGAAGAGGCTGATGGCAGAGGAGGGATCCAGTTGTGAAGGTTTTGGAAGCCATGCTTCTGGGTTTGTACTATTTCTTTTTTTTTTTTTTTTTTTTTGAGACAGAGCCTCAAGCTATCCCCCTGGGTAGAGTGCCATGGCATCACAGCTCATAGCAACCTCCAACTCCTGGGCTTAAGGGAGTCTCCTGCCTCCACCTCCCAAGTAGCTGGGACCACAGGCGCCTGCCACAATGCCTGGCCATTTTTTGGTTTCAGC
>CAUYQV010072566.1:0-30675 GCA_963574575.1 Galagoides demidoff | reverse complement strand
TTTTGAGACGGAGCCTCAAGCTATCCCCCTGGGTAGAGTGCCATGGCATCACAGCTCATAGCAACCTCCAACTCCTAGGCTCAAGCGAGTCTCCTGCCTTTGCCTCCCAAGTTGCTGGGACCACAGGCGCCCGCCACAATGCCGCCATTTTTTGGTTGCAGCCGTCATTGTTGTTTGGCGGGCCGGGGCTGGGGATTTGAACCCACCACCTTAGGTGTACGTGGCTGGCGCCTTAGCTGATTGAGCCACAGGCGCCGAGCCTCCCATTTTTGTTTCATCCCCAACTGAATTATTTTGAAGCGAATTCCAGATACCTTATTTTGTATTCAGCTCTTTGCATCCTTTAAGCAACATCTCCATTTTCCTGTCTTCTATACCTATCAGATGGTTTATACATTTTTGTTTTGTTTTGTTTTATTCATTTCATTTGAGAGAGTTCTTGATCTGTTGCCCCAGCTTACTGTCACCTCAAACTCTTGGCATAAGCAAGCCTCCTCGCTTTGTCTACCGAGTAGCTAGGACTATAGGCACATGCCATGACACCTCGCTAATTTTTCTATTTTTAGTAGAGATGATGAAATCTCACTCTTGCTCAGGCTGCTCTTGAACTCCTGACCTCAGGTGATTGTCCTACCTCAGCCTCCTAGAGTGCTAGGATTACAGTAGTGAGCCACCATGCCCCTCCTGGTTTATAAATTTTAAGAAATAACACATCTAAATACTGAGAGGACAAATTTTTTATTTTGTTTTGTTTACTAGTAATTTTTCTTAAAAGCAGCCATGTAGTGAGGATTTATTCTGGGCTAGACAAGAGAACTTTGATGTTAACATCTATTTTATAGGTGGAGAAACAGATTTAGAGAGATGGACTTAAGCAATTCTCTTGCCTCAGCCTCCTGATAGCTGGGACTACAGGCACTCACCACAACATCCTGCTTTTTTTTTTTTTTTGCTGCAGTGTTCAGCAAGCCTGGGCCAGGTTTGAACCCACCAGCCTCAGCGTACGTGGCTATTGCCCTAACTATTGAGCTGTGGGCGCCAAGCTGCTCTTAAGTATTGTGCATATGCCCTTGTAAAATTTCCTATTCAGTCCATAGGGTTGTATATTTTTGTTTCTAAACACTAATTGTTTACCTGCTTTATATTACATTAAGGAATTGTGGTTTCTTTACCCATAATCTTACCATAAACAGGAGTTTAATTATTCTTTCTGTTCTCTAGCCTAGAATAAAATACCTTGCCACTTTCTCTTCAACTGTTACAGTCTGTTTTGTGTTTACTTTTTTCATCTATGTGTATTAGTTTTGTTAATTAATGGTATTCAGAGCTAAATAGGTTTCTAAACTGAATGTTTCCACTGGCTTTGTTTTCATGTATGTGTTAATAGATTGGCCATTCTTTCTTATTAGCTGAAATTTGTACATAAGCTGAGAAAGACAGCAAAAGATAGCCAAGTGATAATGGTTCTAGGACTTAAGTTTGGTGAGTTGTCTTTTCAGTCAAGCCTAGTTCATAAGGCACTTTGGAGCTTGTAACAAACTCCTTATAGTAACAAACACCTTATAGTAAAGGTGTGTACAGGGCCTGGCCTTTTTTTCTATTCGTATCCTTCACAGAGACCTCGAGGGACAGGGTTGAAGAGGCAAACAGGGTAAAGCAGATTGAGGTCAGGATTCAGGATTCCTGAATCTTAGCCAAATGCCTTCTCAGTTCTAACCTTATAACTGTGACTTCGATTTCGTGCCGTTGGCAGTAAGTATTTTAAAATTGTGTGGTAAAGAAGGAAGCTGCTGAGTAGTGTATAACTGCTGAAAAGGGGAGGGAGAGATTTGGCAAATATTAAAAGTCATGTACTGTTTTGGTAATTTATACATCATTGGTCTTAGACAAAATAATGCCTTTAGGAGGCACTAGAAGATGTTGTGAAAGGGTAATGGGGTGAAATTCCCATCACAGTAAAATGAGAAGCTTCTTAACTTCACTAAGAATAAAAAATGAGAAGAACATAAATATTTATGAGTATTTCCCTATGTTCCAATGTAGCTTTTTGTTACATGATAAATGATATAAGTATTAATTTCATCATATGTGTTAGGTTCTGGGAATTTTCATTTAGCTAATAAGGAAACTGACAAAGTTTGACTTGTATAAATGGTCTTATCTGATCACAGTAAAATACTTTAATTATGGACCATCATTAAGAAGTCTATAATAGTCTTGGTCATAAGTTACTGAGAAAAACCTTTAAACTGGTCATTTTTGTATGAGTATTTAAAAGAGCTAATACATCTTTTAAAAATGATTTTGTTAATATATTATTATTCAATAGTCAGTGTACTAAAATTTTACTTATTGTTTATCTGTTATATATTACTCACGTTTATCTTTAGTAATAATACTTTCATGGTAGTTGATGTTAATCTTTCTAGATCTGTTTTCCATTCTGGAAAGAAAATGTGGAAGGATAAAATAATAAAGTAATGTGGATTAATTTCCAGCAATTTTTTAAGAGGTGCTAGAATTTTGCTATATTGACTTTCTTTTTTTTTTTTTTTTAATTTTTTGAGACAGAGTCTCAGTATGTTACCCTCACAGCAACCTCAAACTCTTGGGCTTAAGCGATTCTTTTGCCTCAGCCTCCCAAGTAGCTGGGACTATAGGCGCTCACCACAACGCCTGGCTATTTTTTGTTATAGTTGTCATTGTTGTTTAGCTGGCCAGCCCAGTGTGCTAGGGGCACCAAACCTGTATTGACTTTAAAAAAAACAAACAGGCGTTAGTAAAGTGATAAAGTTACTTATTTTTTATTTCTGGGGGGGGGACAATCTCACTTTGTCACGCTGGGTAGAGTGTTGTAGCATCGTAGCTCACAGCAACCTCAAACTCTTGGGCTTAAGTGATTAAGCCTGAATCTCTTAACTGGGACTACAGGCGCCTGCCACAGTGCCGAGCTATTTTTAGAGACGAGGTCTTGCTCTGGCTCAGGCTTGTCTGGAACCTGTGAGCTCAGACAGTCCACCCACCTCAGCCTCTCAGAGTGCTAGGATTACATCATGAGTGAGCCACTGCACCCAACCCTGATAAAGTTATTTTTCTTGTGAGACTGGTACAACCAGCTTTTATTTGGGTGTATATTTACATGTGTAGCTTTCTAATATGTAGGATTTATTAAAATAGATTCTGGCATGTTAAATAGGCATATACTGAAGTTCAGAAATCCCAGTATATCTACTAAAAACAGTTTTAAAAGGACTTGTGGCTTTCAGGTACAAATATATAATCTTATCTAAAAGATAATCATTCTCTTTGACCTCTTCCTACTTAGGAGAAGAACTTCTGCTTAATTTTATGTAACATACCCACATCAAAGATTAGTACATTTTATTGGTGAGAGGCAAAGGTAAATGCATGAACAAGATTGAGATAGAAAAGAGAAACTAAAATTGTCCACATTAGGTCAGAAGACTTTTAGGTGGGAATTACCAGGAGCTGTTAATCTATGTGGGACTTAATTTTTCTAAAAAGTAGATGTAGGTGACGGTCCAATGTAAATGAGCAAGACTGTTAAAACTATTAAGAAGATTGAATTATCCACAAATTTTAATCTTTTAAAGCAAGAAAATGTGTATTAATGGAGAAGAGTATTCTAATACAATTCTACTAATGAAAGAAAAGAAATGAACTGACATTGTGGCATGGGCAAGGGACTAGAGATGTTGAAGACCATGTTTGCTTCTTTTTTTCCTTTTCCTGAGGACCTAAATTTTACTTTGGAAAAATGGAAGGTTTGGTCTTGTTGAATGATGAATAAATGTTTGTACATTACCTCTCAGATACTACTTGGTACAAATTATTTCTTAAAACTATTTGTAGATGTTTAGTAAAAATACTTTTAGTAATTACTCTACCAAGTCAGCCAGTCCAAATTTTGTCACATGTTCTTTAATAAATGATCATATGAGATCAATTATTTTGAGGAATACAAATATATATCCAGTTGTTTATATGTACCTAGAAAAAAGGTACTGAATAAGAGCTATATTAAGAAACAGAAGGTCTGTTGTCAAATTATACTGCTGCCAGTCTCTGGTTTCTATTCAGTTTGGCTCAACAGAAATATAAGTGATGACAGTAATAAGACTATTGCTATTATATTTGATTTTAGATTTTAAAATGATCACACTTTTAAAACTGAATGCTGAAAGGATGTTCTCAGATGCAAAATATACAGGATCTTCAGATGTTTGATCTAAAAATGTAGCCTTGGATTCTGCCAGGAATGTTCTTTTAAGAATGGTTAGCTTTTGCATATTGTAGGTTTTCAGGCTTCTTTCTTTCCTCTTCATAGAACTCTGTTTTTCTCTTTGTATTTTTCTTTTTGTGCATGTAAAGAAAGTTGATCTATGTTTGGAACTATATCAAATTAAGGAGTAAACTGAATTAATATTTAAAATAAATGTGTACAGGTTGAGCATTCTTAATCCAAAGACCTGAAATCTAAAGTGTTCCAAAATCTGAAACTTTCTGAGTGCTGACATGATACTGAAAGTGGAATCCCACATCTGACCTGACATGACAGGTTGTAGTTAAAATTCAGGGGTACAATGTATAGTTGTTCATAGTCAACAGGGGAATTCTCAGCCCTTTTCTGTGCATACCTAGATTCACCCCCACAAGCATGCCCACAAAGGGTAGTAAGACCACATGTGTGTAAGCCAGATGCTCCAATGGCAGGTTCCCCACAGGCCCCTGCACATGGAGACAGGATCTGCACATACACTTACCACTCAACTTGTGTAGTCTCTGTTCTGTGGTGTAAAGGTAATTATTGAAAATGTCAGAAAGGTCCCCCCAGGGGTAAAAGTAATAAGAATATGAGAAAGCATTTATGTTAATGTATAGCACAAGAAAGTCAAGCTGGAAAAAAATAGATACTAATGTAAGTGTGAAACATCTTACTGAAGATTGTAGTGTTGGAGTGACCACTGAGTATATGATCTGAATAAACAGAAGGATAAACCGCATTGAAGTTCTGTGCTGAAAATGGTGAACATAAGTTAATGAAATGTAGAAAAACAGTGCAGAAGGCAAAAAATAAAAACTGTGTACAGAAAGAGACTCACCAGTGTCACAGTGGACACATGCAACAATTAAAGCATGAACAGATTTAGCACAATGAACTGAAAATCGGAGGGAACTATGAATGTTCAGGTTGGTTGTAGAAATTTAAGAGACATGGCATTAAAATTTTGACATATTTGCCAAGGTCATTTGTTGATGAAAATCTGATGACAGAACAAGTCTGTAATGCTGATGACACATCACTGTTTTGGTGTTATTGCTCCCAAACAATACTAACTATAGCTGATGAGGAGGCCCCTATAAAAATTAAGGATGCCAAGGGGAGAACTTTGCTGGGTGTGCTACATAAGTGTAAATATGTGATAGACAAAAGCTTGTGTCCTCATTGTTTTCAAGGAGTGAATTTCTTATATATATATATGTATGTGTATATATATGTTCTTATTTTTTTTTTATTTTTACATATACATGTGTTTACTAGGTTTCCACTTTTTGCCTTCACAAAATCAAAAAGGCTTAAAATTTAACAATAATAGCAATGTTTAAGATAAGGACTAGAAACAAAAACCTAGTAAAGAATGAATGAAGATAAATACATTCATAAAAGAAGTCAGGCGATTGCTGCAACAAAGTATTAAACAATAATGATAGTAATGCAAAGACGGTAACATTCGCATTGTCAAATAAGAGTATGTCTGTTATAGAATGCTTTGAGGTTCAGTATAGGGTCATCAATTAACTACTTATTTTTTCCCCAAAGTCTCAAAAAATAGACAACTAATATTTATAAATAAAAATAAAAGATAATTTCAAAAAATAGATCATGCCAAATCTTATAGACAATAGAAAGAGAAGAAAAACTTCAAAATCATTCTGCTTAATCTGGATACAGCTAATGTTAAAATTGGAAAAAATATATTATTGTAAAGGGGAAATTACAGACATAATTCACTTTGAAATGAGGATGCAGTATCCTGTATCCTAAACAACATATTAACAAGTTGAAGTAAAAATTAATGTTTAAGTAATGTACTTCAGTCAAAATCGAATCCAATTTATATGAGAATGTCACTATTTTTTTTCTTTCTTGTCCTTACTCTCACCCACTGAAGGAGTGGATTTCTTAGCAGTCCATTATTCTAACAAAAAGGAGTTTGAGGTTGCAGTGAACTATGATGATGCCACTGCACTCTAACCTCAGCAACAGAGTTTGACCTTTAAAAAAAAAAAGAAAACACTTTTTTGAACAGCATACTCTCGGCAGTGAACGAAGGTGTGGGTATGGAAGGTTTTCAGAAGTTTAGCATGAGGGATGCTGTACATGCTGTTGCCAGTGCTTGAAAGGTTGGTTAAAAACACTTGTGCATGCCTGGCGCACCCTGTGGCCTGTGGCTGTGTTTGGGTGATGATGAAAAACAAGGTGGTGAGTTTGAAGAATTCTGTTTGTCCAGTAAAAAAAAAAAAAGTCTCACCTCCTTACAGATGCAAAAAATATTTCTTTAGTCCCAGTAAGTTGAAAGAAGTAAAATATCAACAGTGGTTTTAACATTGATAATATGGTTCCAGTTCATTCATTAACTGATGCTGAGATAGCTGAAGTGATTCTGAATCAAGATGATTGAAATATTAGTGACGAAGATGACATTGTTAACACTGCAGAAAAAGTGCTTGTAGATCACATGATGAAATCATGTTAGTTGTTAAAATCAAAGAAAGACTTCTAAGAAAAAAAAACTCGTGAATGAAGCAGATGACTCTGGAAAAAACTTAAGTCATCCAGCAGAAGGTTTCTTCATCCCACTTCTTGGTCTCTCTCCAGCTTCTGATGTTTCCTATCATCCCTAAAAATAAAGTACAGTGTACAGCATTGTGGATGGAAATTGAAAACCTATGTTGTTTGTTGCTACTGCTGTTCAACAGCTGATACTGATACTCTGGTAATAATACTGTGCTGCTTAGTTGCCCTGAGCACTTTTTTTTTTTTTTTTTACTGTGTTAATAGCATGTTATATTTTTTATGGTCAAGTACTTAAGGAAATGTGAATAAGTATAAGGAAATGATTACTTATCAAGGGCGTGTAAATTGAGTCAGGAGTGATGCTAATGCCCAACAACCACAAGTTACCCGTGTGTGGCTCACTTAGTGACCCTTTTGCTTTCTGATATTTCAGCGTACATAAACTTTCTTCCATGAACAGAATTTTAAAAAATAGTACCTTCAGGCTATGTGTATACGGTGTATATGAAACAAATGAAAGTATCTTATTATGTATATACATATATTACAAAATCTGAAAAAAACTTAAACCTTGAAATATGTATTTTTTCCTTTTTAAGACAGAGTCTTACTCTGTTGCCCAAGCTAAAGTGCCGTGGTGTCAGCCTATCTCACAGCAACCTCAAACTCCAGGGTTGAAACAATCTGCCTGCCTCATCCTCCAGAGTAGCTGGGACTGCAGGTACCTGCCACAACACCTGGCTTCTGTATTGAATATCTTGTTTTTGTCTTCTCAAGATCTTTTCCCTCCTCTTGTGCTAATTGCATCTTGATTTTCCTCTAAAGAGCCACCTTTTCTATCATTCTTCTTTTTTTTTTTTCTTTTGAGATGAGAGTCTTACGCTGTTACCCTGGGTAGAGTGCTGTGGTGTCACAGCTCATAGCAACCTCAAACTCTTGGGCTTAAGCAATTCTCTTGCCTCAGCCTTCCAAGTAGCTGGGACTATAGGCGCCTGCCACAATACCTGACTGTTTTTCGGTTCTAGTTGTCATTGTTCTTTGGCAGGCCTGGGCTGGATTTGAACCTGCCAGCTCTGGTGTATGTGGCTGGTGCCCTAGCCTCTTGAGCTATAGGCACCGAGCCCACCATTTTTTTTTTCTTTTTGCAGTTTTGGCCAGGGGTGGGCTTGAACATGCCACTCCTGGTATATGGGGCTGGCATCCTACTCCTTAAGCCACAGGTACCACCTGAGCCCACCATTTTTTAATGCAGTCTTATTTGATGGAGCCAGATGAAATTAAATCTGGGATGAAATTATTTGGCTTATCCATTTTCTGTTACAAACCTAGAATGAACTTAAAACCATTTTAATGTAAAACAATATAATATGCTAAAGTCATATAGGATATCACCTTTGGAAGAAGTTGGGTAAAGGGCTCATGGGATTCTATGTTACTGTTTTGGCTACTTTCCATGAATCTATAATTATTTATTTCATTATTTATTTTTTGCAGTTTATTTTTTTTTTGGCCTGGGCTGGATTTGAACCCACCACCCTCCAGTTTATGGGACCAGTGCCCTACTCCTTTGAACCACAGGCCCTGCCTTATAATTATTTCTAAATAAAGTTTTGGCTGAGCATGGTGGCTCACACCTGTAATCCTAGCACTCATCAGGCTGAGGCAGGTAGACTGCCTGAGCTCAGGAATTTGAGGCCAGCCTGAGCAAATTGAGACTTTGTCTCTACTAAAGATAGAAAAATTAGCCAGCCATTGTGGTAGGCACCTATAGGCCCAGCTAGCTACTGAGGAGGCTAAGGCAAGAGGATCACTTAAGCTCAGGAGTCTTATCTTTTTTGAGACAGAGTCTTAAGCTGTCGCCCTGGATAGACTACAATGGTGTCATAGCTCACACCAACCTCCAGCTCTTGGGCTTAAGCGATTCTTTTGCCTCAAATTCCCAAGTAGCTGGGACTACATGTGCCCGTCACAATGCCCGGCTAATTTCTTATTGTTATTGTAGTTGTCATTGTTTTAGCTGGCCAGGGTCAGGTTCAAACACCCCAGCCTCAGTGTATATGGCTGGTGCCCTACCCATTGAGCTATAGGCACTGCCCTGAGCTCAGGAGTTTGAGGTTGCTGTGAGCTATGACGCCAAGGTACTCAACCCTATGGTGACTGAGTGAGACTCTCCCCTCAAAAAAAATTAAAAAATAAGGCGGCGCCTGTGACTCAGAAGGGTAGGGCACCAGGCACATATGCCAGAGGTGGTGGGTTCAAACCCAGCCCTGGCCAAAAAATAAAAAAAAAGTTTTAATAGCCAGGAGTTGTGGTGGGCACCTGTAGTCCCAGCTACTTGGGAGGCTGAAGCAAGGGAATTGCTTAAGCCCAAGAATTTGAGGTTGCTGTGAGCTATGATGCCATGGTACTCTACTAAATCTGACTCAAAAAATAAAAAGTTTTAAAATAATAAAGGCTTGTAAAGATAAGAGTATCTTAGGCAACCCAAACCATAGCCCTACTCTGAAAAGTGTTTTCTTGAATGTTGTATCCAGACTAATTTTTCTAATTTTCACAATACTGCTGCAAACCCTTATTTAGAGAAGGGTACTGTGTAATGCTAACTTTCAGTGATCTAAATTAAACCTAATTGAGCCTCCTGTTTATAAGCTGGATTGCTTGAGCTCAGGAGTTTAAAACTAGCCTGAGCAAGAAAGAGACCCCATCTCTAAAAATAGCCAGGTGTTGGCCAGGTGGAGTGGCTCAGACCTGTATCTCAGCACTTGAGAGGCTGAGGTGGGTGGATTTCCTGAGCTCACGAGTTCAAGACCAGCCTGAGCCAGAGTGAGACCCTGTGTCTAAAAAATAGCCAGGCACCTGTAGCTCCAGCTACTTGGGAGGCTGAAGCAAGAGGATCACTTAAGCTCAAGAGTTTGAGGTTGCTATGAGCTAAGATGCCATGACACTCTACAAAGGGTGACCAAGTGAAACTGTCAAGAAAGAGAGGGAGAGAGAGAGAAAGAAAGAAAAAGAAAGAGAAAGAAAAAGAGAGGAAAGGGAGAGAGAGGGGTAGAGAAAGGGAGAGACAGACAAACAGAAAGACAGGACAGATAAAAAGACAGATGACAGAGACAGAAAGATAGACAAACAGAAAGAGACAGAAGGACAGATAGACTGACAAAGAGACAGAGACAGAAAGACAGACGGAGAGACAGAAAGACAGACAGATGGACATATAGAAAGACAGAAAGACATACTGACAAAGACAGAAAGACAGGCAAAGACAGGCAGACAGAAAGACAGGCAGACCAGCAGACAAAAAGAGAGGAAAGAAAAAGACAGAAAGATGGACAGATGGACCGACAGAAAGATAGACTGAGAAAGGAAGAGACAGAAAGACAGGCAGACAGAAAGAAGGAAAGACAGACAAAGACAAAAAGACAGCAACAGACAGACGGACAGAAAGATGTACAGAAAGATGGACAGACAGAAAGACAGACAGAAAGGCAGACAAAAAGACAGAAGGAAAGACAAAGACAGACATACAGAAAGGTGGACATAAAGATGAAGATGGACAGAAAGACAGATGGACAGAAAGAAGGAAAGACAGAAAGACACAAAGGCAGACAGACAGACAGAAGACAGAGAGAGACAGATGGACAGAAAGAGAAAAAGAAGGAAAGACAGAAGGACACAAAGGCAGACAGACAGAAAGATGGACAAAAAGACAGAGACAGAAGACAAAAGACAGAGATACAGATGGACAGAAAGACAGAAAGATGGACAGACAGAAAGACGGACAGAGGGGAAAGACAGAAGGAAAGACACAGAAAGACAAAGATGAACACAAAGACAGATGGAAAGACAGAAGGAAAGAGACAAAAGACAAAGACAGATGGAAAGGCAGACAGAAGGACAGACAAAGAAAGATAGAAAGACAGAAGGAAAGACACAGAAAGATACAGACAGAGACAGAGACAGGAAGATGGATGGACAGACAGAAAGAGAAGGAAAGACAAAGACAGAAAGACATAGAAAGACAAAGATGGACACAAAGACAGAAAGACCAAAGGAAAGACAAAGAAAGACAGAAAGGTGGACAGACAGAAAGACAGATGGATAGAAAGATAGAAGGAAAGACAAAGACGGACAGACAGACAGACCTACAAAGATAGACTAAGACAGAAAGCAGACAAAGACAGAAAAACAGAGACAGAAAGAAAGGCAGACAGAAAGTCACAAAGACAGGAGTTAAGATGGACGGAAAGATGGATAGACAGAAAGATAGATGGACAGATAGGCAGAAAGATAGACAGGTGGACAGAAAGACAGACAGACAGACAGAAAGACAGAAAGACAGATGGACAGACAGGCAGGCAGACAGGTGGAAAGACAGAAAAAGATGGAAAGAGATAAAGACAGATGGAGAGACAAAGACAGATGGAAAGACAGACAAAAAAGACTAACAAAGACAGAAAGGCAGACAGCAAGACAGGCAGACATAAAGAAAGACAGACAGGGACAGATGATGGAAAGACAGGGACAGATGGACAGAAAGACAGGCAAACAGAAGGAAATACAGACAGGCAGACAGACAGGTGGGCAGATAGAAAGACAGAAGGAAAGACAAAGACAGAAAGATAGGTAGATAGGCAAACAGGCAGAAAGACAGACAGGTGGACAGAAAGACAGACAAAAAGACAGAAGGAAAGAGACAAAGACAGATGGACAGACAGAAAGATAGACAAAGACACAAAGAAAGATAGACAAAGATGGACAAAGACGGACACAAAGACAGAAGGACAGATAAAGATAGACTGACAAAGACAGAGGCAGAAAAAGACAGACGGATGGAAGGAAGACGGACAGACAGGATGGACAGAAAGATGGATGGACAGACAGACAGAAGGACGGAGAGACAGAAAGACGACAGACAGGCAGAAAGACAGGAAAGACAGAAAGGCAGATGGAGAGAAAGACGGATAGAAAGACATAGACGAACGGAAGGGGTGACAGGCAGACAGGCAGGCAGGCAGGCAGGCAGAAACATAGAAGGACAGGCAGACAGAAAGACGGACAGGAAAAAAGACAGAAAGAAAAAGACAGACAGACGGAAGGACAGAAAGACAGATGGACAGAGGGACAGACAGACAAATGGATGGGCAGATGACGGACAGACAGGCAGGCAGGCAAACAGGCAGAAAGAGTTAGAAGGAAAGACAGAAAGACAGAAGGACAGGCAGATGGAAAGACAAAGACGGAAAGACAGATGGACAGAAAGACGGACAGGCAGACAGAAAGACAAAAAGATGGACAGAAAGACAGACAAAGACAGACAGATGGACGGAAGGACAGAAAGACAGACAGACAAAGAGATAGGCAGAAAGACGGGCAGACAGGCAGAAACATAGAAGGACAGGCAGACAAAGACAGAAGGAAAGACAGAAACTCAGATAGAAAGATGGACAGAAAGACAGGCAGACAGAAAGACGGACAGACAGAAGTACAGATAGAAAAACAGGCAGACAGAAAAGCAGACAGACAGGCAGACAGAAAGATGGATAGAAAGACGAAGATGGAAGGACAGACAGACGGAAGGACAGATGGATGGATGGACAGACAGAAAGAAAGACAAAACAGACAGAAAGACAGATGGAAGGGCAGACAGAAACATAGGACAGGCAGGCAGACACACAGAAAGGCAGACAGAAACATAGGACAGTCAAGCAGACAGACAGACGGACAGATGGACAAAGACAATCAGACAGAAAGATGGATAGAAAGACAAAGACAGAAAGACAGATGGATGGACAGACAGAAAGACGAACAAAGACGGAAAGACAGGCAGAAACATAGAAGGACAGGCAGACAGACAGAAAGACAAAGACAGACGGATGGAAAGACAGAAAGACAGGCACGCAGACAGACAGGAAAGAGGGCGGTGCCTGTGGCTCAAAGGAGTAGGGTACTGGCCCCATATGCTGGAGGTGGCAGGTTCAAACCCAACTCTGGCCAAAAACTGGAAAAAAAAAAAGACAGACAAGAAAGAAAGGTGGATGGACAGAAAGATGGATAGAAAGACAAAGACAGAAAGACGGACGGGAGGACAGACGGACAGAAACATAGAAGGACAGGCAGGCAGAAAGACAGAAAGATGGATAGAAAGACAGATGGACGGAAAGATGGATAGATGGACAGACAGAAAGATGGATAGAAAGACAAAGAAAGATGGACGGAAAGATGGATGGAAGGACAGATGGACAGAAAAGCAGACAAGCAGAAACATAGGACAGGCAGACAGAAAGAGACGGACAGAAAGATGGACAGATGAACAGGCAGAAAGACAGGCAGAAAGACAGAAAGATAGAAAGATAGAAAGATAGACGGAAAGATGGATGGACAGAAAGATGGACGGACGGAAAGACGAACAGAAAGATGGAGAGACAAAGAAAGACAGATGGACGGAAAGACGGACAGAAAGATGGAGAGACAAAGAAAGACAGACGGACGGAAGGACGGATGGACAGACAGGCAGAAACATAGGATAGGTAGACAGACAGAAGGGAAGACAAAGACAGAAGGAAAGACAGAAAGACGGATAGAAAGACAAAGACAGAAAGACCAACAGACGGAAAGACGGACAGGTAAAGACAGAAAGATGGATAGAAAGACAAAGACAGAAAGCCAGATGGATGGAAGGACAGACAGATGGAAGGACAGACAGACAGGCAGAAACATAGGACAGGCAGGCAAAGACAGAAGGAAAGACAGAAAGATGGACAGCCAGACAGACGGACAGGCAGACAGAAGGGCGGACAGAAAGACAGACAGGCAGAAACATAGGACAGGCAGACAGAAAGACAGATGGATGGACAGATGGACAGACAGAAAGACAGGGACAGAGGGCTGGAAAGATGGACAGAAAGATGGACAGATGGATAGAAAGACAGACGAATAGAAAGACAGATGGAAAGGCAGACAGACCGAAGGACAGGCAGACGGAAGGATAGGCAGAAACATAGGACAGACAGAGAAAGACATACAGACAGAAAGATGTACAGACAGAAGGATGGACAGAAAGACGGACAGACAGATGGATAGACAGAAAGATGGATAGAAAGACAAAGAAAGACGGATGGAAGGACAGACAGAAGGACAGACGGGTGGATGGAAGGAATGACAAAAAGACAGGCAAAAACATAGGACAGGCAGACAAAGACAGAAGAAAAGACAGAAAGACAGATAAAGACAGATGGATAGCAGGATGGAAAGGCAGATGGAAAGGCAGATAGAAGGAAAGACAGGCAGACACAAAGATGGATAGAAAGACAAAGTCAGAAAGAGGGACGGATGGACGGATGGACAGAAAGACAGACAGGCAGGCAGAAACATAGAAGGATAGGCAGCCAAAGACAGAAGGAAAGACAGAGATATGGATGAAAAGATAGACAGGTAGACAGAAGGACAGAAAGATAGAAAAAGACAGACAGACAGACGGAAAGACAGATGGACAGACAGACAGACAGGCAGGCAGACAAGCAGACAAAAACACAGAAAGACAGACAGACAGAGGCAGACAGAAGGAAAGAGAAATATGGACAGACAGAAAGACGGACAGATGGATAGAAAGACAAAGAAAGACAGACGGATGGACAGACAGACAGAAAGACAGGCAGGCAGGAAGACAGAAGGACAGAAAGGTGGACAGGCAGACAGAAAGACAGACGGAAAGACAGAAAGACAAACAAAAATGGAAAGAAAGAAAGACAGATGGACGGAAGGGCAGACAGAAAGACAGGCAGACAGACAGGCAGAAACATAGGACAGGCAGACAGAAAGAGACAGAAAGACAGGCAAACAGAGACAGAAAGACAGACAGGCAGACAGACGGACAGATGGACGGACAGGTGGATAGACAGAAAGATGGACAGGCAGACAGACAGAAAGGCGGATGGATGGACAGAAAGATGGATGGGCAGATAGAAAGACGGAAAGGCAGATGAACAGAAGGACAGAAGGACAGACAGACAGAGACAGACGGATAGAAAGACAGACGGAAGGATGGACAGACAGAAAGACAGACAGAGGGATGGACAGACACACAGATGGACAGATAGGCAGATGGATGGATGGATAGAAGGACAGATGGATGGACAGAAAGACAGGCAGAAACATAGGACAGGCAGTAAGAGACAGACAGATGGACAGAAAGACGGACGGACAGACAGACGGACAGACAGATGGACAGACAGACGGACAGGCAGACAGAAAGACGTATGGATCGAAAGACGGAAGGGCAGAAAGATGGAAGGACAGGCAGACAAAGACAGACGGACAGACAGAAAGAGGGGCAGGCAGAAAGAAAAACTGATAGAAAGACAAAGACAGACGGAGGGATGGAGGGATGGATGGAGGGATGGACGGACGGACGGACAGGCAGACAAGGATGGATGGATAGACAGACGGAAAGGCAGGTGGACTGAAGGACAAGCGGATGGAAGGACAGGCAGACAGAGACAGAAAGACGGACAGACAGATGGACAGACGGAAAGATGGATGGAAAGACAGATGGAGGGATGGCCAGACAGAAAGACAGATGGAGGGACGGACAGACAGACAGAAAGACGGACGGATAGAAAGAGATGGAAAGGCAGGTGGACGGAAGGACAGGCAGATGGAAGGACAGGCAGACAGAGACAGAAAGACAGATGGACAGATGGGTGGACAGACGGGCGGACAGATGGGCAGACAGAAAGATGGATGGAAAGACAGATGGAGGGATGGACAGACAGACAGACGGACGGAAAGACGGATGGACAGAAAGACGGATGGACAGAAAGACAGATGGACAGAAAGACAGATGGACAGAAAGACAGATGGACAGAAAGACGGACAGGCAGACAGAAAGACGGACAGATAGAAAGACAGAAAGGCAGGCGGACAGAAGGACAGCAGACAGACAGAAAGAGGGACAGACAGATGGACAGGTAGACAGATGGATGGACAGACAGACAGGCAGAAAGACGGACAGGCAGACAGAAAGATGGATGGATAGAAAAACAGATGGAAAGGCAAACAGACTGAAGGACAGGTGGATGGAAGGACAGGCAGACAGAGACAGAAAGACAGATGGAAGGACAGACGGACGGATGGACACACAGATGGACAGATAGGCAGATGAATGGATGGACAGATGGACAGGCAGACAGAAAGACGGACGGAAAGACAGATGGACAAAGGGTGGACAGAAAGACAGGCAGACAGAAAGACGGACAGACAAA
Organism: Galagoides demidoff; assembly: GCA_963574575.1. Lineage (NCBI taxonomy): Eukaryota > Metazoa > Chordata > Mammalia > Primates > Galagidae > Galagoides > Galagoides demidoff. The sequence goes on along the minus strand of CAUYQV010072566.1, from coordinate 14,595 downwards.
CGGATGGATAGAAAGACGGACAGGCAGACAGAAAGACGGAAAGGCAGAAAGACAGAAGGACAGGCAGACAAAGACAGATGGACGGACAGACAGAAAGACAGGCAGGCAGAAAGACAGAAAAATGGATATAAAGACAAAGACAGACAGACGGAGGGACAGAGGGATGGAGGGAGGGATGGACGGAGGGACGGAGGGACGGATGGATGGACAGAAAGATGGACAGGCAGACAAAGATGGACGGATGGATAGAAAGACAGACAGAAAGGCAGGTGGACTGAAGGACAGGCAGATGGAAGGACAGGCAGACAGAGACAGAAAGACGGACAGACAGATGTACAGACAGATAGGTAGATGGACGGACAGACAGAAAGACGGACAGGCAGATAGAAAGATGGATGGATTAAAAAAAAAAAGAAAGACGGATGGATAGAAAGACAGACGGAAAGGCAGATGGACCGAAGAACAGGCCGATGGAAGGACAGGCAGAGACAGAAAGACGGACGGACAGACAGGCAGATGGATGGACGGACAGACAGACGGATGGACAGAAAGATGGACAGGCAGACAGAAAGACGGATGGATAGACAGACGGAAAGGCAGGTGGACTGAAGGACAGATAGACAGACAGAAGGACAGACAGAAAGACGGATGACAGATGGATGGATGGACAGACGGACAGGCAGACAGAAAGATGGATAGAAAGATGGATAGAAAGACAGACAGATGGAAAGACAGATGGAAAGGCAGATAGACTGAAGGACAGGTGGACGGAAGGACAGGCAGAAACATAGGACAGGCAGACAGAGACAGAAAGACAGATGATGGGCAGATGGACGGACGGATGGATGGACAGACAGAAAGATAGGCAGACAGAAAGAAAGATGTAAAGACAGAAAGACAGATGGAAGGACAGACGGATGGAAGGATGGACAGACAGACCGACAGAAAGACAGGCAGACAAAGAAAGAAGGAAAGACAGAAAGACAGATAGAAAGGCAGACAAGGATGGAAGGACAGACAGAAAGGCAGATAGAAGGAAAGACAGAAAGACAGGCAGGCAGACAGAAAGAGACACAAAGATGGATAGAAAGACAAAGACAGAAAGAGGGACGGACAGATGGAAGGACAGATGGACGGACAGAAAGACAGACAGACTGGGCTTGGTGCCTGTGGCTCAAGTGGCTAAGGCACCAGCCACATACACCTAAGGTGGTGGGTTTGAATCCAGCCCGGGCCCACCAAACAACAATGATGGCTGCAACCAAAAAATAGCCAGGTGTTGTGGTGGGTGCCTGTGGTCCCAGCTACTTGGGAGGCTGAGACAGGAGACTCCTTTGAGCCCAGGAGTTGGAGGTTGCTGTGAGCTGTAATGCCACAGCACTCTACCCAGGGGGACAGCTTGAGGCTCTGTCTCAAAAAAAAAAAAAAAGACAGACTGACAGACAGATAGGCAGAAACAGAAGGACAGACAGAAAGAGACACAAAGACAGGTAGACAGACAGAAGGACAGACAGGCAGGCAGACAGAAGGACAGACAGACAGAAAGACAAAGACGGAAAGACAAAGAGAAAAAATCAGATAGGACAGAGACAGAAGGACAGACAGGCAGACAGAAAGATGGATAGAAAGACTGACAAAGACAGAAAGACAGACGGATGGAAAGACAGAAAGGCAGACAGGCAGAAGGAAAGACGGAAAGACAAAGATGGACAAAAAGATGAACAGACGGAAAGACAGGCAAAGATAGACTGACAAAGATAGGCAGACAGAAAGGTAGGCAGGCAGACAAAAACAGAAAGACAGAAAGACAGACAGAAAGATGGACAGAAGGACAGACAGATGGACAGATAGACCAAAAGACAGACAGAAGGAAAGAAAGACAGACAGAAGGAAAGTAAGACAGACAGATGGAAAGAAAGGAGGACAGATTGACAGAAAGAAAGAAAGACAAAAAGACACAGACAAACAGAAAGAGAAGACAAAGACAGACAGAAAGACAAATAAAGAGACAAAAAAAAGCCAGAAAGCCAGAAAGAAAGCCAGCCAGGCAGACAGAAAGAGAGAAGGACAGATAGAAAGAGACTGACAAAGACAGATGGAAAGAAAGACAGAAGGAAAGAAAAAGACAAAGACAGACAGACAGATGGAAAGACAGAAAAAAAGATAGACAAAAGGACAGATGGAAAGACAGACTGACAAAGAGAAAGAAGGACAGAAAGACAGAAACATAGAAGGACAGACAGAAAGACAGGCAGACAGAAAGAAAGGAGGACAGACTGAAAGATGAAAGACAGACGGAAAGACAAAGACACAAAGAGACAAAAAAATCAGAAAGACAGAAGGAGACAGACAAGGACAGAAAGAAGGAAAGACAGACAAAGAAAGATAGGCAGAAAGAAAGACAAGACAGGCTGAAAGAGAGGCAGAAAGAAAGAGAAAGACAGAAAGACAAAAGGACACAAACAGAAAGACAGACTGACAAAGATAGAGACAGAAAGAGAAAAACAGATGGGAAAGATAGAAAGACAAAGACAAAAAGACACAAAGCCAGACACACAGGAAGACAGAAAAATTCAGAAAGATGGAAAGAGAAGGAAAGACAAAGACAGAAGGACAGATAGAGAGACTGACAAAGACTGAAAGAAAGGCAGACAGAAAGAAAGGACAGACAGACTGACGAAGAAAGAAGGAGACAGAAAGATAGAGACAGAGTTAGAAAAACAGAGAGACAGACAAAAGATAGAAAGACAGAAGGAAAGAGGGACAGAAAGACAGATACAGACAGAAAGACGGACAGAAAGAGACAAAAGATGGACAGACAGAAAGACACCAAGACAGAAAGACAGAAATAAAAAGAAAGAAAGGTCTTGTGGTGGGAGGCTGAGGCAAGAGGACTGCTTGAGACTAAGTTTTAGGTTGCTGTGAGCTATTATGCTATGGCAACTCTAAGCGTGACAAAGTGAGACTGCCTCAAACAAAACAAAACAAAACACACAATGGAATTATAATTTAATTTCTACTTTAATTTCTAAACTTAGAGATTTCTTCAATATCATACCAAAAATAACTGCTTAGTTACTCCTTTCTGAACCATAGGAATTTAAGAACTCTGGAGTTAAAATTTTCATTTGCATATATAAATCTTTACTCATTTATAGAGAATTAGAGCTCAAGAAAGATGGACCTAAGATTGTGTGTCTTGACAAAAATTCTTAAAGACCATACCTAACTTCCCCAATTGGAAATTAATTCTTCCACATACCCTTGAAATAACTTAGGGGACCTGGAAAAATAGACTTGGACCCCCACTTAGGTTAATTAATTGGTAATTTATTTTACCTGCTGCAGGGGCTGCTGCTCCGACAGTCAGCAGCCCAGGTGTGAGGGTGAGTAACCTTTTATAGGCTTTGTGTAAGCATATTACAGAAGCGAAAGGTGGCTGGTTAAGGGGGGTTACAACTCAGTCATAGATACAGCAATGGAACGATAATTAGTACAGTTTTAGTTGACAATGGATACATTTTATATTACAATGGTTATGGTTATACAACAGTAATTAATTCTCAGTGAGTTTTCCACCATTGTTCATCTACTGAGAACTTGGGGGTTTTGTGAAACTTGGGACTTTTTCCCTTGTACCTGAAGCTTGTTCTTGGCAACTCTAGGAGGAAGAAGGGGGCCTGGGAACGTGTTCTCTGGCCACCCTGGGGGAGGAGGGACTTGCCCTGTTCCTGGAGTCAGCTCTGGGGGGAGAAGGGAGGAGGAGGGAAATGGGCTGGAGAGAGCTGGGGGAACAGGTGAGGGCTGGGGAACAGGAGTGGGCAGGGGAAAGAGGGCTGGGTTACAACAAGTGCAGTGAGGTTTCAAGAGGGGACTGGAGGGGTGGTTCTCACTCACAGCACACCCGACCCCACTGAAAGAGTTTTACCATAATGACTGATGAAGACCCAAACTCTGTAATTTGAAGTTTATTCTGAGCCACAGATGAGTGACCACGGCTAGATTAGATTGGTGGTGGTTGATTAGATTAGAGTGGCGGGCATTTGTAATCCCAGCTACTTGGGAGGTGGAGGTAGGAGAATTGCTTGAGCCCAGGAGTTGGAGGTTGCTGTGAGCTGTGATGCCACAGCACTCTACCCAGGGTGAATAAATTGAGGCTCTGTCTCAAAAAGAAAAAAAAAAGTTTACTAAAAAAAAAAAAGGCTCACCTGAATAGCTCCAAGTTAGAACTGGGACTGGAATCTAGGTCATTTGAATCTAAGTCATTTTGGCTACTCAGGAGTTTCTACCCATCACAGTGTACAAACATTGTCACATGGAAGGCAAGTGTGTGTCTGTGGTTACTGGAGGTACAGGGTGAGAGGGGCTAGTATTATGAAATCAAGTAATTCAGGAAGATCAAGACAACATAAAGCAGGTAAGTACTATGGAGTTGTGCTGGAAGTATTTCAAGATCCAGAAAAATGGATCAAAGGAAGCCGGTGCTATAGAGCATAGCGATACAGAAACTGGTCAGATAATGAGAAAAACTGGTCAGGACACAACAGGCTAGAAGATGCATCAACAAAGGACCAGAGATCACACAGACATTTTAGAACACACAAGATTAGACTCTTGAATTAAAGGAATAGTCACTGGGGATAAAAATCATAGTGATAATAGTTTACATTTATCATAGCTTACATGTAAAATTTTCACATATATTATTTATCTGGTAGTGAATTTATCCTCCTAAGCTCACAAGTGAGGATAGCTGGGAAAGCTGGCTGGAGTCAAGGCAGTGAAGAGGGGCGATCTAAGAAGTTTTTGATATTTTCTGATCCATCTTTCAAAAGTCTTTTTGGTCAGCTTTACTCTGTTCTTGACCTTTTTTTTTTTTTTTTTGAGACAGAGCCTCAAGCTGTCCCCCTGGGTAGAGTGCTGTGGCATCACAGCTCACAGCAGCCTCCAATTCCTGGGCTTAAGTGAGTCTCCTGCCTCAGCCTGCCAAGTAGCTGGGACTACAGGCACCTGCCACAACGCCTGGCCATTTTTTTTTTAAATCCTGAACCCACCAGCTCTGGTGTATGTGGCTGGCACCTTAGCCGCTTGAGCTACAGGCGCCAAGCCTGTTCTTGACTTTTGTTTTTTCTGCTTCATAGCTTAGTCTCCTCAAGCTGCATCTCTATACGTCCTACAATCGTAAATGATTGCTGTCATATCACCATTTGGATCTCTCATTGAGCTATTTGCAATTCTTCTCCACCCGCTCACGTCATCAATGTCCAGCACGATATGTCAATGTCAACTAAGGTACTATACCCAGTAACACAGTTCTCTACTTCTGCCTCTAGAATGGAGCCAATTTTACAGAATTATAATTCCTACTGTATCTGACCATGCAGCATGGACTGCCCCTTCCCCTGCTCCTATAGCCACTCCTTGCAGTGAGCTCCCCCTGGCCAAGGACCGTATTTCATTCATCTCTGTATCTTTTTTATCTTTAGTGTAGGCACATAACATGTCCTCAATAAAAAAATTGTTTTCATTTTGAATTCCTCAATGACCACCATATTTCAAATTGCTGGTCTTCCAACATTCTATCTTCTGTTTAGTTTTTCTCCATTTTATACCGTGATGGATTGAATTATGTCCCTCAAAAAACTGTTGACATTTTTAACCCCCAGTTCTTTTGGATGTCACTTTATTTGGAAATACCATCTGAGCACATGATCAAGTGAGTTAAGATGAGGTCAGTAAGGATGGACCCTAATCTGACTGTGTCCATATAAAAAGGGGAAATTTGGATACGGATGCACACACAGGGAGAATGCCCGTGAAGCTGCAGACATTGGGGTGATAGAACAGCAGACAAGGAATGCTGCAAGACACCAGAAGTTAGGAGAGAGGCATGGAGCACATACTCTCTTACAATTCTCAGAAGGAACCCACCCTGCTGACACCTTGATCTCTAACTTCCAGCCAGAACTCTGAGACAATACATTTCTATGGTTTAAGTGTGTAGTACTTTATTATGGCAGCCACAGCACAGCAAACTAGTATACCTTTACCTTATACTTTTCAAATGTCTCTCTCCCTGGCTACAATGTAAGCTCCATGGTTTTTTAAAATCTATTTTCAAATGTCTCTCTCCCTGACTACAATGTAAGCTCCATGAGGTCAGGGCTTTTTAATCTATTTTGTTTATGCATAAATTCTCAGCATGTAGAACTGTGTCTGACACATAATACATTTCAGTATTTGTTGAAAAAAGTAATATCCATGAATACTTTAAAGAAAAGGAACTGTTCATATAGACTTGGACATTGTTTTCATTTGAAAACCACCTCATAGGTGGGCACAGTGGCTCGTAAGTATAATCTCAGCCTTCTCTGGGAGGCTGAGGAGGATGGACTGCTTGAGCTCAGAAGTTTGAGAATAGCCTGAGCAAGAGCGAGACCTTGTCTCTACTAAAAAAATAAAAAAACTAGCTGGGCATTGTGGCAATGGCCTGTAGTCCCAGTTACTTAGGAGGCTAAGGCAGGAGGATTGCTTGAGCCCAAGAGTTTGAGTTTGCTGTGAGCTATGACACCATGGCAATCTATTGAGGGCAACAGAGTGAGACTCTGTCTCAAAAACAAACAAACAAACAAACAAACCCAAAAAACAACACACACAAAACCCCCACCTTATAAAGACATCCCCAATTCTTACTGAGAACTTTATCAAATTAAAATGAAATATATCGTCTTCCAGCTACTCTTTGAGAGGGGGATCCTGAGCCCTTGAAAGCTGTGTTTATTGCTGGTTTTCATACTTCATTATAGACAAAGCACTTATAACTGTTCACATATATGTGTAAGGTAGAAGAGGCCACCCACCAACATGTCCTGTTCCTTCTGGCTTTTAAGTCTGCTCTTTTTCTGAATGAGGTAAGGTGAGGTCAAGAGTACAAAACTCTTCTCCTCCTCCTCATCCCGTATCTTCATCTTAATTAAGGCTCCAAATATTTGAGTGGTTCAATGCATATGTTTGGGCATTATAAAAGGATAATACCATCATTGTAGTCTGAAAAAAAAAAAGGATAATACCAATTCATTTTCTCTCATCATTAAGCAATCAAAAAGCACTCACACCTTTAAGACTCTCAGTTTTTGGCTTTTCTTTTTTTCTCAGTATACTCAGCATTTGTCAAGTCCTGAGAGGTGAGTATTATCTGAAGGCTGAGAAAACAGGCAGAGTGGTCGCCACCTTATATAAGGCATGAAGAAACTGGAAGGGGTGAGGCCAGGACTCTGAAGTCTCCATCCAGTGCTCTTTTTCTGCTGGCTGTAATTGTACGTGTTTTCTCTTTTTATGTATGGGTGTAGAAAGGGTGAAATACAAAAGACATTTGGTTTTAAAATGGGAAGGAAGAGAAACAATTCCAAAGAACTTTAGACCCTTAACCATTCCCTCTGGCATTTCTTAGGAGACTGTGGGCAAGTGAACAAATGGAGGAGAGGTCCGGCCCCTTCTCCCTTTCAGCGAATGGTCTGTCTTCAAATATACATGCCCTGGCGTACACAAAACCAGGAGCCCCACCTATGGGAGTTGTTCTTGATAGAAAAGGTCCCAGATTACCATGACAGGCACCTGCCACCACTTACAGTTCAAAGAAATGAGAAGTGAGAAGTGAGAACGCTAAAAAGAGGCTGGATAATTTTTTTTTTTTTCTAAAAGAGACAGAGTCTCACTTTGTCGCCCTACGTAGAGTGCCATGGCGTCACAGCTCACAGCAACCTCCAGCTCTTGGGCTTAGATGATTCTCTTGCCTCAGCCTCCCGAGTAGCTGGGACTACAGGCACCCGCCACAACACCCAGGTATTTTTTGTTGTTGTTGTTGCAATTTGGCCAGGGCCAGGTTCGCGATCCCTCCATCCTCGGTATATGAGGCCAGCACCCTACTCATGAGCCACAGGCACCGCCCAGAGGCTGGATAAATTTTATATGTGTGTATACATAAGTATATACAGACACACGTGCGCGCACACACATTATACACACACACACACACACACACACACGAGGATTATTCAATCAGAAGGAAAAGGCGTGGTGGGCAGGAGAGAGATGGTGAAGACCGACAGCATAGTGTTGGGAGTAGAAAGACGACATTCTTCTGCTCCATGTGCAGAGACAATTGCCAGGAAAGTGGAGGTTTCCACCTTTTGATACAGAGTTAAATTGCAGGTATAGATTTTCCGCTTATACCTGGCATTTTAAGGTGGTATCTGGATCAGCTTCAGGTGGCACCATGGAACCAACAATCACCAGGAAGGAATAGGACCGGAAAGAGGGCTGGGGCAGAGGGTAGTCAGCACCTCTGCAAATGCACAGGGCCTAGCAAAGAGGCACCTGGGCTGTCCCTGGGGTATCTTGTTTCAAATCGCTTGAGTTTCAGTAGCTTAGAACCGACCCCTATGTTCTGACATCATGAGACTGATGCTGAGGAGATGCTGAAGTGTTGGACTGACCCTGGTGATTCATCTTCACCTCAAATTCTTGGTCCTGCGCTGCCCAGCTTTCAGGTCACTGGTGTTGACAAGGCTCTTCTGGAGTTCCAGGTTATTTTCCAGCCCTAGGTCTGCTTCCTAGAAATGCATGGGAGGAAGCAGCAGCAGCCTGGCAGCTCCTCCTAGCCATTCACCTGGACACAGTTGCAGCCCTCTCCGGTGCTGCCCCTCCCTCGGGGTGCCCGGCTCTTCTGCACCGTCTAGGGCAAGCTCCGGGCTGAAGGCATCCGCGGTGCGCGGCGCCCCCGGGGCGGGTGCCCTGGGCGGGTTTCGGAGCCGCGGCGGCGCAGGCTGGTAGGCGGATGCTGCCCGGTGCCCGCAGCCGATGGGAGGCAGCGTGAGCCCGAGAGAGCCCGGAGCAGCCGCGGTGGCAGCGCTCGGGCGCAGCCTCCTCCCGCTCCCACAATGCACAGGGCGGCGGCGGCGGCGGCGGCGGCGGCGGCAGCATCGCGGGCCGCCGGGGTGGCTGCGGCGGCGACTGCGACCCCGAGGACCCCGGGCAGGCGGAGCATTCGCGGCGGCTCGCGGCGAGCCCGGGAATGATGGCCAGGCCCCGGCGGGCCGCCCGCGCCTGAGGCGCCCCGCCCCGCCCCGCCCCGCCCCGCCCGGCCCAGCCCTGCTCGCTGCCCGCGGCTGCCGGGCGCTTCCTAGTCGGCGCGGGCGGCCGCCCAGGCGAGGTGCGGCCTCCGCACAGGCGGGGGGCGTCGGCTCGCGGGAGCAGCCATGGCCGCGTCCGAGCTCTACACAAAGGTAAGGCGCCCCGCGGGCCAGCGCCGTGGGGAGGGGACCGTGCGGCCGGGCGCCGCCAGCTGTGGGGCAGGGGAGGGGGCGGCGCACGGGGCCGGGGCAGGCCCGGCCGGCACCACCTCTTCCAGGCGTTCCAAAACCCGTGGCCCTGCCCGCCAGCCGCCCGCTGCGGCACCTTCCTCTTTTGGGCGTTGATGGTTTAGGCTGCTGAGGGAGGCCTGTCTCCGGGGTCACGGGTCCCCAGCCACGGGGGACAGAGCAGGTTTACGAGTGGAAAGGGGGCCGCCGTGTGTCTTTGGTAGGGCGGGCCTGGGCCAGGATAGACTAGCCCTCCGATTTGGCTGAAAGACAATCTCGGCTGGTGGGAGTTGATGCTTTGGTGGATACCATGGTCCCTCTGGTGAGGACGCACGCTTAAAATAACGTGCTGTGTTGGTATGCGGTGCCACTTCTAACGCCCCCCATCCTTCCTGTGATGTTACTGGATTCCTGGGAACAGTGGCCCTCGACTTTCACCTTTAGCTGCCAGGTTTCAGGTTGCTGCCCTGGGGTGGTGAGCCCCTGGGGAAGACGCCACTGGATAAATGAGAGGTGATTCATGGGCTGGGATGGCGGGTACTCATTTGTCGCTGGCAGTTTGCAACCTGCGTGTAATCCCGTAGAGCCTTGTTAGGCTCCATGTCTTCACCATCCTCTGGGGCAAGCCTTTTTCTTCTGGGTTTAGGGAAGTGGCAGCCTTTTCTTTCTTAAACTGACACTAACATTCTCGGAGTGTGGTAATCCATGAATGACATATTTTGGAGAACTGTCCCTTTGAAGTCTTTTCTGAAAATTTGTCTTGGGCAGTGTGAGAATGTGTGTAATTATGGCACTTTAAACTATAGCTCATGTGTAGGTAGGCGTTTTGCCAACTATTGATTACCTCTAATTCCATTTAACAGATTGCCTTAATTTTTCAAGTTAGCACTTGCAATAGAATCTTCATTTATGTTCCTGGAGTCATTTATTCCAAAAATTATTCAAGTATCCCCAGGGACTGAGCTGCAGCATATTATGGAAAAAAGAGGTCGGACTGGGCATGGATTCTATCCTGGACCTTTTCACGTGCTGTGTGACCTTGGGCAAGTCACTTATCCTCTCTGGTTCAATTTCCTCATGTGTAAATGCAGTTAATTATTACCTGACCTAGATTCCTTACAAGCTGTTGTTCGGTTTAAAATTTGTCATAGTTGTGAAATCTTTTTGTAACCTATGCATTTCTGTAGAAATACAGGTATGAAATATATGATCAACCATGAAATGAGGAGCTTGCATGAAACATTCTCTGGGACCTCTTTCTTTCAAGGCTTAATTTAAGAACCATGCAATTGGAACTTCTCTATAAACTTAGTAATTTCTTTAAGCTTTTGTAGATCTCTAAGGTATGAGTGAATGTAACTGAAAACTGATGACAAGTTATTTTATTAACAAATACTTATGTAGTGTTTACTTTGTGCCAGGTACTGTTCTAAGTGGTTCGAAAATACCAACTCATAATAAACCTATGAGGTATATACAAAGAAATAGTCATTTTCACTTGAAGAAATATCATTCTATAAACTTTACTAATTCTTTACTTCCTGTAGCCACTATCTCTCCCCAGCCTCCTCTGTGGGTAATAAATTGTTGGATAATTTGGGAGAAAAAAATTGAATAAAGTGATTTTTATTTTTATTTTTTTTTTAAGACGGAGTCTCACTATGTTGCCCTTTGGTTGAGTGCTATGGTGTCACAGCTCACAGCAACCTCCAAGTCTTGGGCTTAAGTGATTCTCTTGCCTCAACCTCCCAAGTAGCTGGGATTATAGGTGCTAGCCATAATGCCTGACTATAGTGTCACAGCTCACAGCAACCTCCAATTCTTGGGCTTAAGTGATTCTCTTGCCTCAGCCTCCCAAGTAGCTGGGATTATAGGTGCCCACCACAATGCCTGACTATGGTGTCACAGCTCACAGCAACTTCCAATTCTTGGGCTTAAGTGATTCTCTTGCCTCAGCCTCCCAAGTAGCTGGGATTATAGGTGCCCGCCACAATGCCTGACTATTTTTTGCTGTTGTTGTTGCAGTTGTCATTGTTGTTTAGTTGGCCTAGGCCAGGTTTGAACCCACCAGCCTTGGTGTATGTGGCTGGCGCCATAACCACTGTGCTATGGTTCCTGAGCCGAAAAAGGTATTGTGATTTTTAACTTGTAAGGTTTTGTCTTTCAGTCACAGCTTCATCACATGATCTGTTTTAAAACTTGCTATTCAGTCATTGTAAAGACAAACAGGTTTAGATACTAAGATTGAAATTAGGACTTACTCTGTTTTCTCCTAAGAGCAGTCTGGTCACTTGGTTGTTGGCTAATTCTTTTTGTGATCGGCCTTAGCTTAATGGCAGGCAAAAACATTTATCAGACATCCAGTGTACCATGTACTCTGCTCAATGTTGAGAGGGTCTAGTAATGAACAAGACATAGTCTTGTCCCTCAAGAGGCTTACAGTCTGCTTCTTATATTCTTGACCCACTTTGAACCTTGAAAGATATAAATAACTTACTGTTACTGCAATGGCAAGCAGACAGATGGTATGGTAATTTATTGGGAGAGGTTAGGGAATGAGGTGGGATGTGGGAAGGGTTAGAATCATTCCAGAGATTAAAGCTGGAGTAATGATTATTAGGAGAAGAGGGAAATCATTAAAAGTAGTATCAGTGTGGATAAACAAGGATTTTTCCCTTGCAGAGGATTAACAGGGAAGGGAGTTCTGGGGTAGATTACAAAGAAAGATGTATTAGTGACAGGCATTAATTATGGTATTCAACATTGTATTTAAATCTGAAAAGTGCCCTTTTAAAAAATGTCATTCAGATCTTAAGGAAGATTTTGATGTGGGATATAGATCAGCTTTTATTACAATGAAGGACAAGAGACTGTTCAGTTTCTCCTTTTTAGCTAAAAGGATAATGGTTTTACAACACCAATTTATCAAGACTTCCATTTTGTAAAATTTTCCAGTCTAAAAATTTTAAGGTCCATTGCTAAGTTCCTGGAATATAACATTTCTAGAAACTGATATTTTGGTTAAAACATGTTTTTTGATTTTTTAAAATAACAGTTTCATTAAGATATTCATATAGGGTGTGATTTATCAATAAAGTATACTATTTCTGAGCTGCTTGGGAAGTTGAGGCAGGAGGATTGCTTGAGGATAGAAGTTTGAGACCATCCTGGGCAGCATAGTGAGACTCCATCTCCCCCAAAATAAAACAGACAAACAAACTAGCCACATATGGTTCCAGCGACTTAGAGGGCTGAAATAGAAGGATCTGTTGGGCCTAAGACTTTGAGGCTGCAGTGCAGAATGAGACCTGTCTCTTAAAAAGAAAGTGTATCATTCAATGATATAATAGTATATTCACAGAGTTTTATGTTGATTTGTTTTTAGGTCTGCCTGCCTTGCTCCCAAAAGAATTGAAGGCATTGGGTGCCGCCTGTGGCTTAAAGGATTAGGGCGCTGGCCCCATATACCGGAGGTGGGGGGTGCCAAAAAAAAAAAAAGAGTTGAAAGCATCTATGATATCTCCTTGCTTCTTATTTTGAAACTGTTTGCTAGTCTTGACTTGGCAGTGGTGCGGAGGATATACTGATAGTACCCAAAGTAGCAACTAGAAACAATTTAGCATTTGTGGAGCGTGATTTATCCATTAGACCTGTAAGAATCACCAGCAAAGTAATGAATGGCATGCCAGTTCTCCTCATGTGAAGTTCCCAGACATACAGCACCATAAATGCTATGGAATTATTACCTGAATCTATTTAATTAGGAGACCCCTCTCTTTGCTTGTGTAGTAGGCCAAAAATACAAAACAAACAAAAAAGGGGGGTCCTCATGGTGTGCTAAGATGCTGAGTTTTGAAACAATGCAAAAACATCCTGAAATCCCACATTTGCAAAGCCATGTAAACTCTCCTAGATGAAAAAGCTGTTTAGGCCAACAGATTGTTTATTTTTAACTTTCCTTTCCCATCATATTCCCTTATTCCTATAGGAGCTACATGGCCTAGTTTTTTTCTGGGATAGTTCCACATTTATACTCTATGCTATTGTCCCTTCAAAACCATCAGTTCTGGCATTCTAATATTTTGGTGTTGAAACTACATTTCTTTCTTTCTTTTTTTTTTTTTTTTTTTGAGACAGAACCTCAAGCTGTGCCCCTAGGTAGAGTGCAGCTCACAGCAACCTCCAACTCCTGAGCTCAAGCGAGTCTCCTGCCTCAGCCTCCCAAGTAGCTGGGACCATAGGCCCCTGCCACAATGCCTGGCTTTTTTTTTTGGTTGCAGCCATCATTTTTGTTTGGCGGGCCCAGGCTGGCTTCGAACCTGCCACCTTAGGTGTATGTGGCTGGCACCTTAGCCACTTGAGCCATAGGTGCCAAGCCGAAGCTACCTTTCTTAAACTGCTTCCAACATCTTAAAGCAGGATAGAATTCTCATCTCTGATCATGTGCCCTGATGTAGAGTTTGACAAGCACATTAGCTATCCCCAAGTCTTCTGTCATGTCCCATCCATTCATATTTCCTCCTGATGTCCCTGGGCTTGTGAATGGCACTGCTATTCTCCTAATCCTCAGGTTGGAGACCTTGGCATCTTTTTTCTTGTCTCTCATATTCTGTTTCTTCTATATCATTTCTGACTTTGCTTGACATCCAGCTGACAGTTCAGATTCTGAACCCCCACTAGCACTTCCTTCTCTTTTTAGTGACCTGTAAAAGTTTCTCTCTTACTATAATTACTGTATTTGTGTGTATGCTCACCATTCCCACAATACCACAAGCCCTTTGAGATGCTGTTTTGTTGACTTCCTGTAGAGTGTAGCTCAATGTCTCACCTAGAATAGGTATTACATTGAGTATTTGTTGAATGAATGAATGAATGAATGCTTAAACAGGAGAGGGACAGATTGAAAATAATGGTTTAAGACGATTAGTCCAGTTATAGGAATGAATCAGGATATAAAGAAGTGGTTAGGCTGGGCGCCTGTGGCTCAAGTGGCTAAGGCGCCAGCCACATACACCTAAGGTGGTGCGTTCGAATCCAGCCTGGGCCCGCTAAACAACAATGACGGCTGCAACCAAAAATAGCCAGGCATTGTGGCGGGTGCCTGTAGTCCCAGCTACTTGGGAGGTAGAGGCAGGAGACTCACTTGAGCCCAGGAGTTGGAGGTTACTGTGAGCTGTGATGCCACAGCACTCTACCCAGGGGGACAGCTTGAAGCTCTGTCTCAAAAAAAAAAAAA
>CAUYQV010072563.1:0-21348 GCA_963574575.1 Galagoides demidoff | reverse complement strand
TTCTGAAAGCATCATTTCCTATTTATTATACCAGTATTAAATGGTTCCTAATTACTGGTAAAACATGGTGTATCATCATTGCTCCACAGGAAAAAAAAATAGAAAGAAAAAAAGTCTTGGAATCAAACCAGCAACAAAGCGAGATTTTTTTTCTTACACATTAGTACTGCTAAAACTGAGATTTCCTAATTAAGGAAGAAATGAATAGTTTTATTTATGGACTAGAGGTATCTGCTATACGAAGTTTATAACTAATCTCCAAATCTCATAGACTACTTCAGCTCTTTCCCAATTTTAAACCTTTATCAAAGTAAGAGTTCACATTTGTCACATGTGAAGATTTACTCTTTTCTTCCCCGAGTTCTTTATTACCATCTTTGAATTATGGCAAAAAGATAAGAAACCTAGAAATAAAATTGCAAATGTGCAAAATAAAAAACATATATATCCGATGGATAACTAGTACCTTAATGACAGCTGTTTAATATAAAAATGGAGATACTTTCTAAAGTATTTACAGATTTTAGCTCTAATAAATAGTAAAGTATTTCTTAAAGATGTTCCAAAAGATGAACAATAGAGGATTCAAATGGATACATAAAGGTGGCAATGCACAGAAAACAGATACTTATTTTTGCTGTTCCCAAGTCAGGTTATAATGATGATTAATTTTACTTCTTCTTCTTTTTTTTTAAATCTTAAATACCTGTGCTTTTATACTGTGAAATAAAGAATGGAAAAGAGTAACAAAACACTCTGAGTGTTGCCACCCACCTTATGTCAGTAATGATGATAACATGTTCACAGTCTCCTTGGTGACAGTACAAGTAAGGAAAGCCTAGTTTAATATACAAGTCATTGAAGGTGAAATCTTCCATTCTAGCAGTCTGAAACTTTCCATAACCTCTATCATGGGACTCTGACCACTCAATGATAGTTCTGTGGAAGGAAAAAGGAAAAAAGGCATGAATATAACACTATTCCACAAAAACTTAAAAACTAAAGAATAGGGTTTGTGACTGCTAAAATTCATACAACCTGACTAATTAGACAGTCGCCATCTTGAGATGAAAACCATAGTGTTTTGATACATATTAGAATTAGGACATTGTATTTTTTTTACCTATTAAAGAATAATTCTCAAAATATGGTCCCTTGAGGTCAAAATTACCTTCACAATAATACTAAGATGTTATCTGCCTTTTTCAATTCTTTTTTAAAATTGGAACTTACAAAAAGTATTTATTTATTTATTTAAAATTTCAGATTAATATAAGAGTACAAACTATCAGGTTACACTGTTTCCATCTGCTGGATAAATAAAGTCCATGTTGTAGTTGAGCCCTTACTGATGAGGTGTGCCACATACTCCTCATTGTACCTCTTAGGTGAGAGCACACCAAACCTACTCCCGCCTTGAGTACATTGGATACCTGCCCTCTCATAAACAACTAGTTTTCTGGATGCCACATAATGTTTATCACTTCAGCTTAAATGTAAAATGTATGACAATTTCTTTTGTTTTAGAAAAGTGGTACTTTTCACAAAAGTATTAATATAATCACATTACATGTTAACATTTCAAATATTCCTTAGTTTTAATTTCTAATTTGATAAATATAGCTATAATCCAAATAAACAACAGTTCTTTAGGGCCCTCCAATTTTTTTTTTTAAATGCACACATACTGTGTGAAGGACACATCTAACTTTAAATACACAAAAGCAAATTATATAACCAAAACATACGTACCCCCATAATATTCTGAAATTTAGTTTGTTTTTTTAGAAAGAGGATCTTGCTATGTTGTCCAAACTGAAGTGTATTAGCTACTCACAGGTACAATCATAGCATACTATAGCTTCAAACTCTTGGCCTCAAACAATCCTCCCACCTAAGCCTCTTGAGTACCTGGAATTAAAGGCATGTACAACTATGCCCAGCTTAATTTTTGTATGTATGTAATGCTCAATACAATACTTATAAATAATTCTTTGCAATGATCCTTAAAAAACCAATAATAGGATCTGTGGAGATATCACTACTTTTGAGAACCAGCAATAGGAAAGAGTTAGAGAAGATTTTTTAAAACTATACCTGCTCAAATCTCTGCATTCCGGGTATCTTTTATCATTGTAAAATGTTCCTTCAAAATAAAAGAAGGCTGATTTATATAGATCCTATAAGAAAACAGATGTTATTGACAAAGCCTACAATTAACAAAAATTTGTCATAAAATCACACTAATATGTTACAACTGAAACTGCATAGAATATGCTTAGCATATTAAATTTGTTTAAAATTTAATGGAAATGTACTCTATGACAGGTGCTATGTTATTTACCAGAGATAAAGGTGTAAAGACATGTTCCCTGGTTCTGTTATCAATTTTATCCTATTATTATTTTAGTCAGTAGGTTCAATTTAAACTTGTATATTCTTCTGTGATTCATAAAAGGAATCCAATAAGAAATCAAACAAACTTCAATATTATTTTATTGTGTACTTACACAGCAGTGATAGTTATTTTGGATACTACAAGTAAAAAACTAAGTCTGATCTTTGATGTTTTTTCCCTGTGACAACAATGATCAGGTTATGTTTTCTGACCTTTTTAAACATTTTAAATGAGTTTTCTTTAAAAAAAAAAAAACTCTCTTTATATTTCTAGTAACTTTTAGGCAGATAGAATGTGAGTTTCTACTTTTACTCGAGGAACCTTGCCCCAGTACCATATAGTACTAGCACAATTAGTCTAATCCCTCTAGTTTCTTAGCCTCCATTCTACCAGCATTTCTATCAAAAGGTTGCTCTTAATCCTGACTACAAAATAGAATCACAAAACATCTAAGACAAAGTATCACCTCCAACTCATGAAATGAGAATACTGAATATGCAGCCCTGACACCAATATTTTTCTAAAGCTTTCTAGGAAAAATATGCAAGCAGAGTTGAGAATTACTGTTAGAGTGGTCCTTCACCATATGCTTAGAAATAGAATGACTCCTGGAAGAGGGTTAGAAGACCTGAGTTCATTTCCTTAACCTACCACTTAATAGCTTTATGAGTCTGGGTGGGTATGTACTCTGTTTTCTCATCTGCAAAAAGGAATAATATTTACAATGACAGCTTACAGGATTGTGGTGGGGATCAAAAGAATTTTTGACCTTCATGTCAGTTTCAGGTACTAAAATAAGTTTACCTTAATATTATAATTTCTCTCCTATCTCTTAGAAGCTTCTATTTTTCTTTCATAATTGTCTTCATTCCTCCATTTACACATCATGTTGCAATGGTATCAGACACTCTTGCTAAGACAGGCTGTGCAGTTTCTCCTTGGCCCAGTCACTAAATATCACTGACCCTCTGTACCCTCATGTAAAATATGAGTAAATTACTTTCCTTACAGGTTGTTGTGGAGATACAAAGATACAATGTACTTAATGCCAAATGGAAATCTGCCACTTTAAATACTTTTAAATCCTCAAGGAGTAAGCCAGGACCCAAAATAAATGTTCTAAAAGAATAAATGTTGTGGCTTGGCGCCTGTAGCTCAAGTGGCTAAGGCTCCAGCCACATATACCTAAGATGGCGGGTTCGAATCCAGCCCGGGCCCGCCAAACAACAATGACGGCTGCAACCAAAAAATAGCCAGGCGTTGTGGCGGGCGCCTGTGGTCCCAGCTACTTGGGAGGCAGAGGCAGGAGACTCACTTGAGCCCAGGAGTTGGAGGTTGCTGTGAGCTTTGATGCCACAGCACTCTACCCAGGGGGACAGCTTGAGACTCTGTCTCAAAAAAAAAAAAAAAAAAAAAAAAAAAGAATAAATGTTGCCTCATTTTGGAAACAAAACAAAGTTCAGTGTATATAACACTTTATTCATTGCAAACACTTCTATAGAACCTCATCTTAAGTGATTTAAGCAACTTAATGCCTTTTGCTATTAATAACTGATCACAAAGTAGACTCTAAAATAACAAAAGTTTTTCATCTAAATCATAAGAGGTGTGACAATTAGATTTGTGAACTTGCCATTGTGTGCTTATGTTAACAAGGTACAAACAACCTGGTAAGGTTTCATAACCTTGGTATGTCAATGTCTCACAGTTGTGTTTGGGTCAATGTCTGACAGTGTCTTGCTGAGTGGCATTCATTATTGTTGAATGCTTTTGTGTGCCGTCCTGAGAATATTGGAGCTTGAATCTGAGCAAAGAACAAACATTTGTAAATTTCTTGTTAAACCTGGCAAGAGTTGAAGTAAAATCATGGACTTATTAGCCCAAGTTTATGGGACTAATGCCATGAAGAAAATGGCAATGTGCAAATGGATTAAATGTTTTTCTGAGGGGAGAGACAGTGTCCCTGATAAAGAGAGGTCAAGGAGGCCACTAATGAGCAGAACAGATGAAAACATTACAAAAATTCATCAAATGGTGCATCAAAATCATCAGCTGACTATGAGAACCACAGCAGACCAAGTAAACAGAGAAATGGTAGGAAAATCTTACGTGAAAATGCTGGCCAACAACTCATGGCTCCTGCATCACGACAATGCCATCAGCTCACATGGCACTGTCTATGAAGGAGTTTTAGCTAGCAAACAAATAACTGAACACTCTCCCAACTCACCTCATCTTGGCCCCCAATGACTTTTCTCTCACCTGAAGATAAAGGAAATACTGAAAGGAAGACATTTTGATGACATTCAGAACAACAAGGTAATAAGACAATAGTTCTGCTGGCCATTCCAGAAAGAGTTCCAAAATTGTTTTGAAGGGTAACTAGGTATTGGTGTCGATTCACGGCTTCCCAAGGGGAGTACTTTGAAGGTGACCCTAGTGATATATTCAGCAATGAAGTATGTAGCACTATTTCTAGGACAAATTCACAAACTTAATTGTCAGACCTCGTAAGTTATCAACAACCTTTCCTTATCTCAGTATATAAACGGAAGCATAGAAGATGCAAGTAATCTCAATACCAGTGAATTTTCATTTTTAACAGTAACCAAAGATAAGCACTAACTTAGATTCCCTATTTTGTCAGTACCTAGGCTAGCTGAACTGACCAAGTTCCAAGGGGGCTATGGCTGGGGGAATAACCAACCAAAATGAGCGAACTATTATAAGAAGTTACTTTTGTGAAGGACACACTAACTTTGACCTGAAATATATAAAGCAAATGTTATAATCAAAGTATGTGTACCCCAGTAATACTTTGAAATTTTAAAAAAGGAAGTTTCTTCTGTTAATAATCAAATGTCCTTTATAAAGTAACTACTGGTAACTAATACAGTCACTTGAACAAAGTCATTATTTATGTACCATTTTAGGCATGTTTTACTCATTTACTCTCTTTGCAAATATTCAAATCAGCTATGTTAGAACTTCAGAAATACTCCTAGGAACCCTCTGTGACAGAAACAGAACTGGGAAAGAAGTACTGGAGAAGCTTGGTTAAACATAAATTTATGTTACCATTTTTCCTTTAGAAAGGCTTCATAGTAAGTAACAGAATAATACATGTATAAAATACGTTCTTAAAGGAAAGGAACCCCTCCCAGAAAGGGGTTCATGCCTATAATCTCAGCACTCTGGGAGGCTGAGGTGGAAGGATGAATCATTTAAGACCATGAGTTAGAGAGCAGCTTGGGCAACATAGAGAGACCTCATCTCTATTTAAAAAAAAAAAAAGTTAATTGAAAAAAAGACCCTTGGTTTGGCACCTGTGGCACAAGTGGCTAAGGCACCAGCCACATACACCTGAGCTGGCAGGTTCAAATCCAGCCTGGGCCCCCCAAACAATAATGACAGCTGCAACCAAAAAATAGCCGGGCGTTGTGGTAGGTACCTGTAGTCCCAGCTACTTGGGAGGTGGAGGCAGGAGACTTACTTGAACCCAGGAGTTAGAGGTTGCTGTGAGCTGTGATGCCACAGCACTCTACCCAGGGCGAAAGCTTAAGGTCTGTCTCAAAAAAAAAAAAAAAAAAAACCCTTAAGAGCTTATTGACAAAAAAAAAAAAATCGACTAATCTGAGCGATGTATAAATGGTAAATAGGTTAGACATTAAATCATGTGGGACCATGTTTCTGATCTTAAAAAAAAATCACAACACACGGACACTGAGGCTCTCAGTTCCTATCCTTTTGCTGTGGGCAACTGAAACTCCCAAAGAGTTTAAAACAAGAGCATGTGAACAGCAAAGTCAAATGTTACACCAAGAGCAAGTTGTAGGAAAATGGAAAAATGTTTAAACCAGTGCTTCTCAACCTTCCCAATGCCACAACCCTTTAATACAGTTCCTCATGTTGTGGTAACCTCCAACCATAAAATTATTTTCATTACTACTTCATAACTGTAATTTTGCTACTGTTATGAACCATAATGTAAATATCTGATATGCAGGATGTATTTAGGCGACCCCTGTGAAAGAGTCATTCAACCCCCAAAGGCAAACCACAGGTTGAGAACTGCTGGTTTAGACAATTAAGTGGTCACTATTATCTTAGAAAGAAAGTGTCCAAAGAATGACTTAGAAATAAATGAACGACGAAGAAATCAAAACAGAGTATAAATGGCCTTCTCTTTGGAAAAGTTCTGATAAGGGAAGGAAAGAGAGTAGTAGCTTAATGGAATCACATGGGATGAGAAAGCATTTACTGGGATGTTTATGAGCCTGCTAGAGTAATCATTATTCCCTTAGCTTATTATCATTAATTCCTGTTGTTTTATGGGAGGAAAATCATCTTACTTTGCTGATGTGCTCAGGGGCTTGGTCAGGAGTGTTGCTGAATTCCCCGCCAATCTGGAGGTCACTGACACAGCGAATTGAATCTCTCAGTTCTGTGAGCTTTTGACTGCCCAATACCAGCATTGTCTGGTATGGTTTGTGTTCTTTGTGCTAAAAGTCAAATAGTTAATAAATATCTACTTAGAGACAAACCAATAAAACCACAAATCCTAGCACAATCAAATCTAAATTAAGTTAATGGTTATCTTAAACTGGTATCATCCCCATAACTTGGTTCTGTGTTTTCTTAGATTTAATATTTGTTTATTTCATATGCATTATTTACAGGGTCAAATTAATGTCAAAATTATTTGTCTCCCCTGTGATCCAGAGCCCAATCTTTGAAACCGCCTTATTATCTAACTCTTACACACCAAGCCAGTATTTCCCTTGAAACCCCATCAAACCGAATCAACCCAGGACCAGGTATCAGGCAATAAGGGACTACCTCTATGCCCCAATGAAGCTGGAATTATTCAAACTAGCTAAACCTAAATTGTTTACTATCCCTGCCTTCCCTTTCTACAGAAAGCCCAATAAAAACTGGGCTCTATGCATTCCCCTCTCTTTCAGCCTCCTGGTGAAAAACAGTACTTTTCTCTATGGCCCTGTGTGGCATGCCCCCCCACCCCAAGAAATGTAATAAAGGCCAGGTACAGTGGCTCACGCGTATGATCCTAGCACTCTCAAAGGCCAAGGCAGGTGGACTGCTTGAGCTCAGAAGTTTAAGACCAGCCTGAGCAAGAGCAAGACCCTATCTATACTAATAAATAGAAAAGCCAGACTTAGCACCTGTGGCTTAGCAGCTAGGGCACCAGCCACATACACCAGGGCTGGCAGGCTCAAACCTAGCCCGGGGCCTGCTAAACAACAATGATTACTACAACAACAAAAAAAAATAGCTAGGCATTGTGGTGAGTGCCTGTATTCCCAGGTACTTGGGAGGCTGAGGCAAGAGAACTGCTTAAGTCCAAGAGTTTGAGGTTGCTGTGAGCTGTGACACTATGGCACTCTACCAGGGGCAACATAGTGAGACTCTATTTAAAAAAAAAACAAAAACCCAAAATAGAAATATCCCCAGTTGGGTATTGTAGCAGGAGCCTGTAGTCCCAGCTATTGGGGGTAGGGGTAGGAGAGGGGATTAGGCAGGAGGATCACTTGAGCCTAGGAGATGAGGTTGCTGTGAGTTGGGATGACGCCATGGCACTCTAGCCTAGGCAACAGAGACAGACTATGTCTCAAAAAAAAAAAGAAAAAGAAAATAAAATAAAGATCTTTTAATGATACTGACCTCTCCGTTATCACTTGGCCACTTCCATAAACTAAAATCCCTTGGTATAATTCAGATACTTAACAAGAGAACTTTTCTAGTTTAAGCTAAAATTTATAATCAAGATCCTACCAAATTGAGATTAGCAGTGAGACCCTTGAATAAAAAACTTCATATAGCAGCATGGTCTTTTAAAATTTCCCAAATATTACCTTAATGAAGTCAGGCAATTTATACCCTAATCTCAGGTGATAAACCCTAAGACTCATTTTTTTTTGTTTTGGGGTTTTTTTTTTTTCCTTTGCCAGTAATTTGAAAATTTAATCAAACAAAGTTATTAGTATAATTATATTCCAGATATTTTATAAACACCTATTTATGCATAAATGTGATTTATGTATAGTAATATTTCAATTAAACCACATCAGAGTTTATGATGCAACTATTTAGGGTATGGGGAATATATATATTCTGGGTACAGAAAGACTCCTGCAAAATTTCTGTATATCCCTGACTTGTTAACTTTCCATATTTTCATCATAGAAGAGCTGTCTTTAGTTAGTTCAGTAACTTGCCAAGTATTCTGAATTCATGAACAAAGGTTACTCTCTACTCCACTAGCCAACTATTCTTCGCAAAACCCTTAAGAATTCCTAGAATTGGAATTATTATGGAGCTATGTATACTTTCAGTTACTTCTAGTACAAAAATCAGGTATACATTCCAAAATTATAAGTGTAATCCTACTGATCAAGAGAGTATTTATAATTGGATATTTTCAATATTCCCTATTAAAAGAACCTAAGAATACAAACTGCCAGCTCCAAAAATGAGATATCAGATAGGCAACATGGCTTGCATTTATTCTAAATGCAAGCATAGGAATGTGACTCTTCAAATCACGAAACCCTTTGACAAAAGTTACTCAGATTATCCATGAAATCCAAAAGGTTTTACTACTGACCTTATGAAATATAACAGGGTATAAAATATTCACAGATAGGATTAGCTCGCCTTCTTCAATCATATCTGCTGGATTTTCAGGCTTTTTTCCAATGGCATGTGACTCCTAAAGAATGAGAAAAAGGCCTTTAAATCAGACATTGTAACTCAGATGAGAGCCAGTGTGCTACAATGGCTATAAGCAAGGGGTTGAGTTAAGACAGCCTATTTCTACCTCAGGAAAATTGTTAAAACATCTCTAAGCTTTGGTTTCATCTTCTTTAAGAAACACACACACACACATACACATATACAAATACCAGAAAATACTTATTTTACAAAAATATTACTAAAAATGTATAAATAAACTATCTAATACGATGTCTGGCACTAAATGTTTAGCAATTAATGACCAAACAGGAACATCAACTAATGTTGGTATAACACTGGCATTTCCTTTTTTAAGACAGAGCCTCACCAGACTCTCACCCAGGCTAGAGTATAGTTGCATCAGCCTAGCTCATGCCAATCTCCATGTCTGATTTAAAATCTAACACCATTTTGTGATAAAAACACTAAATAAATTAGGAACAGAAGGGAAATTCCTCAACATGATTAATGGCCACAAATGAAAAACCCACAGCTGACATCATACTCAATGAGGTAAGACTGAAACTTTTCCGCTAGTATCAGCAACAAGATAAGGATGTGCACTTTTGCCACTCTTATGCAACATAGTACTGGAAATTCTAGACCAGGCATCCTCAAACTATGGCCCATGGGCCACGTGCAGCCCTCTGAGGACATTTATCCGGCCTGCCAGGTGTTTTTGCCACTGCTGCCTGTCCTGCTTAGCAGCCGACTTGTCCCGGGGCCCGTGGTCCGGCCCTCCAAGGGTCTGAGGGACAGTGAACTGGCCCCCTGTTTAAAAAGTTTGAGGACCCCTTTAGAGAGAAAAGGAAGTAAGGGAAGGATGAAACAAGGAAAGAGGGAAGAAGGAAGAAAGGAAAAAAAAGGGAAAGAGTAAAAGAAGGAAGGGCAACCCAACCAGAAAGAAAGAAATTAAGCTATCTTTGGTGACATGCTCTTATATGTACAAAATCCTAAAGGATCTAAACCCACACACACAAGCCAGGTCTAATAAACAAATTAAGCAAAGGTGCAAATATAAAACCAATACACAAAAGTCAACTGTACTTCTATACACTAGCAACAAACATTCTGGAAAATTAGGAAAATAATTCCATTTACAACAGCAACAAAAACAATAAAATACTTAGGGAGAAATTTAACCAAAGTGGTAAATGGCTGTATACTTAAAAACTACAAAACAAGCCAGGTACAGTGGTGAATGCCTATGGTTGCAGCTACTGAGGAGGCTGAGGTAGGTATATTACTTGAGCTCAAGTGTCCAAGACCTGGGTAGTAGCTCAGTAGGTAGGGCGCAGGCCACATACACACAGGCTGACGGGTTCGAATCTGGCCCAGGCCAGCTAAACAATGACAAATGCAACAAAAAAATAGCCAGGCATTGTGGAGGGTGCTTGTAGTCCCAGATAATTGGGAGGCTGAGGCAAGAGAAATTACTTAAGTCCAGGAATTTGAGGTTGCTACGAGCTGTGACACTACAGCACTCTACCAAGGATGACATAATGAGACTCTATCTCAAAAACAAAAAAAAGTTCAAGTCCAACCTAGGCAGTATAGCAAGACCTTGTCTCTAAAATTAAAAAAAATTAAACAGGATCAGGCACAATGGCTCACACTTATAATTCTTGCACTCTAGGAGGCCGAGGCCAGGGGATCACGTCAGCTCAGAAGTTCAAGACCAGCCTACAAAAAGCTAGACTCCATCTCTACTAAAAATAGAAAAACTAACCAAGAATTGTGGCTATAGCTTGTAGTCCCAGCTATTTGGGAGGCTGAGGGAAGAAGATCACTTAAGCCCTAAAGTTTGAGGTTACTGTGAGCTATCATGATGCCATGGCACTCTACCCAGGGCAACTCAGTCTCTAAATAAATAAATAAATATTTAAAGAAATAAAAAAATAACAACCATCCTGGGGGAGGGGGGAGAAAATAGTGCTGAAAAAAATTAAAGACCTAAATAAATGGAAAGATATCTTTTGTTCATGGATTAGATGACTTAATATTACCAAGATGTCAATACTCCCCAAATTAACATACAGATTCAGTGTAATTCTTATCAAAATACTAATGCCATTTTTTCCAGAAATAGAAAAACCTACCCTAAAATGTGTTCATATGGAAGTTTAACAGCCCAAATAATCTTGAAAAAGAAGAAAAACATTGGAAGACTCACATTTCCTAATTTTATTAAAAGTAACTACAAAGTCATAGTAATCAAAACAGTGGAGTTCTAAGATAAGGATATACTATACTATCAGTAGTATAGACCAATGAAACATAAATGGTTAATGACTTTGGATGAAAATGCTAACACTATTCAATAGGAAAAGGATCATCTGCAAAACATGGGTATCTATATGCAAAAGACTTAAGTCAAACCATTACCTCATATATAAAACTTAATTCATAAAGTGTCAAAGACCTAAACTTACACACCTAAGCTATAAACTCTTAGAAGAAAGCATAGGGGAAAATAGTCATGACAATATATTTTGCATTTTCTTAAGTATGACACCAAAACACAAATAGCAAAAGAATACACAGATAAACTGAATTTCATTAAATCATTAAATTTTAAAACTTTTGTACACAAAGGACATTATCAATGAAATAAAAAGACAACCCATTAAAATGGGAGAAAATATTTTCAAATTATAAGTATGGTAAGGGTCTAGTATCCAAAATATACAAAGAACTCCTACAATGAGATAAACAACCCAATTTAAAAATGGGTAAAAAACTTAAGCACACCTTTTTTAAAGAAAATATACAAAAGGTCAAAAATCAAATGAAAAGATGCATGATCGGTTAAAAGAGAAATGCAAATCAAAACTGCAATGAGAAGATGACCAACTGGAGCTAACTTTCATGGAGACTCCTGTCCAAAAGAAGTGCTGAAGGACAGAAGTTTAGCAAGTAAGCCAATGGTATGGAGCTGAGCCAAGAGAGATTGAAGAACACACATCAACCCTGCTGAGGTGAGCTGCAAGCTCAAGGAAACAAACAATAAGTACAAAATCCATCGCCAGGCAGACAGGAGTACCCTGGAGTACCCCCATGAGGACAGCTCGCAGTATACGCTATACAAGCAAGCGAGTAAAGTTCAGATGTCCTCCTATTTTATCCCACAGGAGAAACCCTCTAAAAACCAGAACTCCTTCCCTAGAGAGGACTTATGAATGTACCACGGCTCTCTCCCACCAGGAAAATGTGTATATATTCTCTGCCTGCAATTCTGAACTCCAAGCACTCCCGTCAACTCTCACCCTGAGGTCTGGAGGCCTGTCCCCCATGGAGTCCAGATTCTTGAACATTTTCTCAAGAGGTGTGGACAGGGAGTGGTGGGCTGTTAATGGTCTGTGCTGATTCTGCAACCCAGGAGTAAGGAGAAGACAGTGAACTGAGGGAACCATAGGGGAGAGGGAGGAGTGGTGCCCCATGGAACAGAGCAGCAGTGGCAGCAGAGGGAATAATAAGGCTCACACCCCTGAGGATATTTTGGAGAGACACTCCCTGCCTCTCTGGGCAACCAGAGGAAGCCAGACATCTTCTCTAGTGGCAGCCACTGGTGGAACAGATCTGGGATGGAAACACAGGCCCAGTGGGTAAAGGGTATGCCTGAGGCAGTACTTGCCTGGGTGGGGCATGGCGGGGACGCACTCAGAGACAGCATACTCACAGGACAGGGCTGAGCCAGAATGACTGCTTTAGTGAACCTAAAAGCAGCTGGCCCTCAGGGAATCATAGTTAAAACAAAGGCAGGCAGGCAGGGGCTGGAACTGAAAGCTGAGTATAAGCTCTAACCACACCCACCCCAACATAGAATGCAGCCGAGACAGACATGCCAGATCCAGGCAATGGCACAGACCAGGGCTGAGTCACAGTTTCTGTGAACTCAAACAGCATCTGATCTACAGGGGAATATAGCCAGGACAGAAACAAATTCTGCATAATAGTTCTGTTCTGTCAGCAACATCAATCATGGGCAGGGCTGGAACTGAGTGAACCGCCTCAAGCTTCCATTAAGCACCCAAGGTTGTGAGGCCTTGGCTCCCCCTGCCAGATAGTGGCAGAGCAGTGGCCTGGCTGAGGAAACATAGATCTCCCTGTGACTCAGGCAGGCACAAAACCCTGAGCATCTGCTCATTGGAGGGAACTGGGTCACAGCCCTGTAGGGTTACCAGTGACTGGGTGTGGCAGAGGTGCAAGGTGGGGAAGAAGGCATCAACCTTCCCAGACTAATTTATTTACTGGGTGGGTCCTTCTGACCTCACAGAGCACTGGAGTTGAGTCATACTTGAGCTGCCAGCAGACCCCTGTAATCTAGTTGCCAGAGACCTTTTGAACTCTCCCACCTGAGACTGGTGCTGACTGGGACAATTGATTTGGACCTCTTGAACTGGGCCAATCACCCTGCATGTGTGGTTGTGGGAAGGTTTGATTTTCCTTTTCCAATTGTTGCCTATGGAGGGTGGGGTAACTTAATTGCTGGTATTTCTCCACAGCTGAGACTTCAACCCAAAGTAACTGATTCACTACAGTAGGACAGACCCGTTGAAAACAAGACAGAGCCATTTAGCCCCACCACACCACGCAGGTCCCCAGTGTCTCAGGGCATTCCACTGTATGGGTGCCTTGCAAAGTTCTACGGGAAAAGGTACAGACACTAGTCCCAGCTCTTGGGCAAAACGCTGGTTAATCACTACTCCAGGAGCCCCCAACCCAACTTCACCTTATCTGCTGATCTAGCCAACAGTGTAAAATAATCATGGGGCAGAATCAGCAGAAAAACTATAGTAACATGAATAACCAGAGTAGATCAACTTCCCCAAGGAATGATATGGCAGGCACAACTGAAGATCCCATTCATAAACAGATGGCTGAGATGTCAGAAATCAAATTCAGAATTTGGACTACAAATAAGATTAATACAATGGAGGTAAAGTTGGAATTAGGAATTTAAGGAGCATTTCAAAAGTTGTCTCAAGAATTCAATGAATTCAAAGATAAAATCACCAAAGAATTTGAAACAGTGAGACAAGAACTTGCAGCCCTCAAGGATCTGTGAAATACAGTAGAATGCCTCAGTAACAGAATGGAGGAGGCAGAAGAAAGGATTTCTGACATTGATGACGAAGATTTTGAATGCTCACAAACGTTCAAAGAGGAAGAGAAGTGGACACTGAAAATGGATCATTCTCTCAGAGAGCTGTAGATAATTCGAAGAAAACTAATATTCATCCTATAGGAATACCTGAAGGCAACAAGGTGGGTTCAAAAGGCACAAAGGCTCTTCTTCATGAGCTAATGAAGAACTTTCCAGACATGGCAAAAGATTCTGAAATTCAGATAGCAGACAGTTTCAGAACCCCAGCAAGACTCAACCCGAATAAGACATCTCGTAGGCACATTTTTTTTTTTTGCAGTTTTTGGCCAGGGACAAGGTTTGAACCTGCCACCTCCAGTATATGGGGTTGGTGCCCTACTCCTTTGAGCTGCCCCTCCTAGGCACATTATAATTAACTTTGCCAAAGTTAAAATGAAGGAGAAAATTCTGCAAGCAGCCAGACATAAGAAAACCATAACCTACGAGGGGAAGAATACTAGAATGACTCCAGATCTCTCTGCTTAAACCTTTCAAGCTAGAAAAGGGTAGTCAACTTTTAATCTACTAAAACAAAATAACTTTCAACCCAGGATCCTGTATCCAGAAAACTGAGTTTTATTTATGATGGAAAAATTAAATTTTACTTTAATGACATTCACATGTTAAAGAAATCTGCCATAACTAAACCAGCTCTCCAGGATATTCTCAGACCTATCCTCCATAATGACCAGCGCAATCCTCCACCAGTAATGTAAAATCACTCAGAAACTTTTCATCAAATTCCAACTTCCACAGTGGCAAAAGGATTAAAAATGTCCGCAGGACCTTTGAAAAACTTGATACCCAAAATTCTACCAGGCTTACCAATATTTAAAATTAATGTGAATGGTTTAAATTGCCCTCTGAAGAGGAACAGTTTGGCTGACTGGATATAAAAACTCAGGCCAGATATCTGCTGCACACAAGAATCTCATTTTACCATAAAAGGTAAATATAGTCTCAGGGTGAAGGGGTGGTAATATACATTTCAGGCAAATGGAAATCAGAAAAAAAGCAGGTGTTACAATTTTATTCACTGATACAATAAGCTTTAAACCAACAAAAGTAAGGAAAAGTAAGGATGATCACTTTGTATTTGTTAAGGGTAACACTCAATATAATGAGATTTCAATTATTAACATTTATGCACCCAACCAGAATTCGCCTCAATGTATGAGACTCTAACAGACATGAGCAACTTGATTTCTTCCAGCACAATAATAGTGGGAGATTTTAACACTCCTTTGGCAGTGTTGGATAGATCCTCCAAAAAGAAACTAAGCAAAGAAATTTTAGACTTAACATTAACCATTCAACAACTGGATTTAACACACATCTATAGAACATTTCATCCCAACAAAACTGAATACAGATTCTTCTCATCAGCCCATGGAACCTCCTCCAAGATTGATTACATCATAGGTCAAAAGTCTAACCTCACCAAATTTAAAAGAACAGAAATTATTCCTTCCATCTTCTTGGACCATCATGGAATGAAAGTTGAACTCAATAACAACAGGAATCTGCATACTTGTACAAAAACATGGAAACTAAATAACCTTATGCTGAATAATAGCTGGGTCATAAACAAGATTAAGTAGGAAATTACCAAATCTTTGGAACAAAACAACAATGAAGACACGAATTATCAGAACTTCTGGGATACTGCAAAGGCAGTCCTTAGAGGGAAATTTATAGCACTGCAAGCCTTCCTCAAGAGAAGAGAGAGAGGGGGTGGCGCTGTGGCTCAGCGAGTTGGGCGCCAGCTCCATATACCCAGGGTGGTGGGTTCAAACCCAGCCCCAGCCAAACAGCAACAAAAAAATAGCCAGGTATTGCAGCAGGCACCTGTAGTCCCAGCTACTCGGGAGGCTGAGACAAGAGAATCGCCTAAGCCCAGAGGTTGCTGCAAGCTGTGACTTCATGGCACTCTAATAAGGGCAACAAAGTGAGACTCTGTCTCTTAAAAAAAAAAAGAGAGAGAGAGAGAAGAGAGGAAGTTAACAACTTAATGGGACATCTGAAGCAACTGGAAAAGGAAGAACATTACAATCCCAAACCCAGCAGAAGAAAACAAATAACCAAAATCAGAGCAGAATTAAATGAAATTGAAAACAAAAGATTATATAACAGATCAATAAATCAAAACAGTTGGTTTTTAGAAAAGGCTAATAAAACAGATAAACCTTTGACTAACCTAACCAGGAAAAAAAGAGTAAAATCTCTAATTTCATCAAGCAGAAATGGTAAAGACGAAATAACAACAGACTCTTCAGAAATTCAAAAAATCCTTAATGACATACGAAAATGTGAAGGAAACTGACCAACACTTGGAAGCAGGCCACCTTCCTAGCTTAGCCAGAATGAAGTGGAAATGTTGAACAGGCCAATATCTGAAATAGCATCGACTATACAAAATCTCCCTAAAAAGAAAAGCCCAGGACCAGATGACTTCACATCAGAATTCCACCAAACCTTTAAAGAGGAACTACTACCTAGATTACACAACCTTTTTCAAAATATAGAAAAAGGAATACTACCCAACAGATTCTATGAAGCAAATATCACCTTGATCCCCAAAGCAAGAAAAGACCCAACAAGAAAAGAAAATTATAGACCAATATCATTAATGAATATTGATGCAAAAATGTTCAACAAGATCCAAATAAACAGAATCCAGCAACAAATTATAATCAAACAAATAATACACCATGATCAAGTGGGTTTTATCCCAGGGTCTCAAGGCTGGTTCAATATATATAAATCTATAAATATAATTCAACACACAACCAAATTAAAAAACAAAGACCATATGATTCTCTCAACTGATGCAGAAAAAGCTTTTTGGTAATATCCAGCATCCTTTCATGATCAGAACACTTAAGAAAATGGGTATGAAAGACTATCTACAGCAAACTAAATTGAAATCATTTCTACTCAGATCAGGAACCAGGAAAGGTTGCCCACTGTCTCCACTGCTTTTTAACATTGTATGGAAGTCTTAGCCATCACAATCAGGCAAGAGAAGGCAACCAAAGTTATCCAAATAGGATCAGAGGAGATCAAACTGTCACTCTTCGCAGATGATATGATTGTTTATCTGGAAAACCCCAGGGAGTCAACTACAAAACTCCTAGAAGTGATAGAGGAATACAGCAGTGTCTCAGGATACAGAATCAATACTCACAAATCTGTAGCCTTTATATATATGAACAATAGTCAAGGTGAAAAACCAGTCAATGATTCTATTCCATTCAGAGTAGTGCCAAAGATGAAATATTTGGGAGTTTACCTAACAAAGGACGTGAAAGATTTCTATAAAGAGAACTATGAAACTCTAAGAAAAGAAATAGCTGAAGATGTTAACAAGTGGAAAAACATACCACGCTCATGGCTGGGAAGAATCAACATTGTTAAAATGTCCATACTACCCAAAGCAATATATAATTGTAATGTAATCCCTATTATAGCTCCACTGTCATACTTAAAGATCTTGAAAAAATAAAACTTCATTTTATATGGTATCAGAAAAAAACTTCGAATAGCCAAGACATTATTCAGAAATAAAAACAAAGTAGGAGGAATCACACTATCAAACCTCCAACTATACTAGAATTCGATAGTGATCAAAACAGCATGGTAGTGGCACAAAAACAGAGAGGTAGATGTATGGAACGGAATAGAGAACCAAGAAATGAACCCAGCTACTTACCGTTATTTGATCTTTGACAAGCCAATTAAAAACATTCAATGGGGAAAAGATTCCCTATTTAACAAACAGTGCTGGGTGAACTGGCTGGTGACCTGTAGAAGACTGAAACTGGACCCATACCCTTCACCATTAACTAAGATACCGGATTAAAGATTTAAACTTAAGACATGAAACTATAAAAATACTAGAAGAAAGTGCAGGGGAAACACTTGAAGAAATTGGCCTCGGTAAATATTTTATGAGGAGACCCCCTGGGCAATTGAGATAACACCAAAAATACATTACTGGGACCTGATCAAACTAAAAAGCTTCTGCACAGCCAAGAACACAGTCAGTAAAGCAAGCAGACAGCCCCCAGAATGGGAGAAGATATTTTCAGGTTATGTCTCTGACAAAGGTTTAATAACCAGAATAGAACTCAAACATATGAGCAAGAAAAGAACAAGTGATCCCATCTCACGGTGGGCAAGGGACTTGAAGAGAAACTTCTCTGAAGAAGACGGGTATACAGCCTACAGATATATGAAAAAATGCTTATCATCCTTAATCATCAGAGAAATGCAAATCCAAACTACTTTGAGATATCATCTAACTCCAATAAGATTAGCCCACATCACAAAATCCCAAAACCACAGACGTTGGTGTGGATGTGGAGAAATGGGAACACTTCTTTACAGCTGGTGGGAATGCAAACTACTTGGAAAGATGTTTGGAGAACACTTACGGATCTAAAAATAGACCTGCCATTCATTCGATCCTACAATTCCTCTACTCAGCATATATTCAGAAGACCAAAAAGCACATTATAACAAAGATATTTGTACCAGTATGTTTATTGCAGCCCAATTCACAATTGCTAAGTCATGGAAGAAGCCCAACGGCCTATCAATCCATGAATGGATTAATAAATTGTGGTATATGTACACCATGGAATATTATGCAGCCTTAAAGAAATATGGGAGTCTTTATCTCTTTCATGTTTACGTGGATGGAGCTGGAACATATTCTTCTTAGCAAAGTATCTCAAGAATGGAAGAAAAAGTATCCAATGTACTCAGTCCTACAATGAAACCAATTTATAGCTTTCATATGAAAGCTATAACATAATTATAGCCCAAGAATATGGGAAAAGGGGATAGGGAGAGGAGAAGAGGGGAGGGAGGGTAATTAGTGGGACAATACCTACAGTGCATCTTACAAAGGTACATGTGAAATTTACTAAATGTAGAACATAAATGTCTTATACAATAATTAAGAAAATGCTGTGAAGGCTATGTTAACCAGTTTGATGAAAATATTTCAAATTGTATATAAAACCAGCACATTGTACCCCATGATTGTATTAATGTACATAGCTATAATTTAATGAAAAAAAAAACTGCAATGAGATCCCACTTCACACCCACTAGGATGGCCATTAAAAATAAATAAATAAAACAAAATAAGTGTTGACAGGGATATGCAGAATTTAGAACCTACACACCTTGCTGAGTGAAATGCAAAATGGTATAGTTGCTGAGGAACAGTCTGGAGGTTCTTCAAATTTTTAAACATGGATGTATATCCAAAGGACCAAAAATCATTTGGCAATAAATGATGCACCAGATTGTTCACTGCAGCTCAATTCATAATTGCCAAGTCAAGGAAGAAGCCCAAGTGCCCATCGACCCATGAATGGATTAATAAATTGTGGTATATGTATACCATGGAATACTACGCAGCATTACAAAAAATGAAGACTTTACCTCTTTTATGTTTACATGGATGGAGCTGGAAAATATTCTTCTTAGTAAAGTATCTCAGGAATGGAAAAAAAAAATCCAATGTACTCAGTACTACTATGAAACCAATTTATAATTACTCACACTTTCTTTGAGAGATGATTCACAACTATAGCCCAGGATGAAGGAGATAAGGGGAGGGAGAGAGGAAAGAAGGGGGGGTGGATCAATAGAGGGAGGGTTAGTAGGGGGACCACACCTATAAAGCATATTGTAAGTAGAAGTTGGATCTATCAATAGAGGGAGGGAGGGTGAGTAGGGGGACCACACCTATGGAGTATATTGCAAAAGTACAAGTTGGATCTACAAATGTCTAAATCCTGTAACTGGGTAAATGAGGTGAAGGCTATGTTGATTAGTAGGATGTAAGCACTCCAATTTGTACAAATAATCAACACACTGAATCCCATACTGGCATAAATGTATTTATGATCTATGTACAAATGACTTAATAAAAAATAAATAAATGAAATAAAATTCTAAAAATGGAATTAACCATATGACCCAGCAGTTCCACTACTAGGTTTATACCCCAAATAACTGAAAACAAAGACTCAAACCGATACTTACACCCCAATTTTAATAGCAGTATTATTCCAATAGCTGAAAGGTGGGAACTACCCAAATGTCCATCAACAGGTGAATGGATAAACAAAATGTGGTATATTCATACAACAGACTACTCTTGAGCCACCAAAAAGGAATGAAGTTCTAATGTTATAACATGGATGAACCTTTAAAACATTATGCTAAGTAAAATAAACCATACCCAGAAGGCCAAAACTATATGATTCCACTTATATAAGGTATCTAAAATAGGTTAATTCAGAGACAAAATGTAGAATAGATGTTACAAGAGACTGGAGGACATACTGGTGAATTATTGCTTAATGGGTAGAGAATCTGTCTGGGAAGATTAAAAAGTTCTGGAATAGTGGTGATGGTTATGTATCATTGTGACTAACTATACTTAGTGCTGTTTAATTAAACACTTAAAAATAGTTAAAATGGGCTTAGTCCCTGTAGCTCAGCAGTTAGGCGCCAGCCATATACACCAGGGTTGGTGGGTTCGAACCCAGCCCAGGCCTGCCAAACAACAATGACAACAACAACAACAAAATAGCCGGACACTATGGCAGCTACCTGTAGTCCCAGCTACTTGGGAGGCTGAGGCATGAGAATCGCTTAAACTCAAGAGTTTGAGGTTGCTGTGAGCTATGACAACACAAACTCTACCGATAGTGACATAGGGAGACTCTGTCTCAAAAAAAAAAAAAAAAAGGTAAAAATGTAAATTTTAGGTTCGGAGTCTGTGGCTCAAGCGGCTAAGACGCCAGCCTTATACACCTGAACTGGCAGGTTCGAATCCAGCCCCAGCCCCAACAATGATGGCTGCAACCAAAAAATAGCTAGGCATTGTGGTGGGCGCCTGTAGTCCCAGCTACTTGGGAGGCAGAGGCAGGAGACTCGCTTGAGCCCAGGAGTTGGAGGTTGCTGTGAGCTGTGATGCCACAGCACTCTATCCAGGGGGACAGCTTGAGGCTCTGTCTCAAAAAAA
>CAUYQV010072562.1:0-11732 GCA_963574575.1 Galagoides demidoff | reverse complement strand
ATCCACCTCCACGAGGCTGAGTTAATCCAAGATACCCTCCAGCCTACTCTTTCTCTGTCTAACAAGATTATTGCCCTCTCGATTGAGATCGTGGTAATTATAGCCCTAATTCTCCTCCTTCTTAAACTACTATAGCTCTCTATTCCTTTCATACACCATACTCATAAAGCGCCGCCCTCCCCACTGGACAGGAAGGGCGACAAGTCACAATGCAGGTACCCCAAGGTTATGCAAGCTTACCGAGCTGTTAGTACAGTGCTGCCAACATAACCACCGTGGCAACTTTGCAAACTTAACTGCCAGACCTCTTAGGACGGCAGCTCTGATAGTCATTCTAGAAAGAGTTCCAAATCTGCTTTGAAGAGTGGACTGCACGATGACATCGGTGTGTGGCTTCCCGGGGGACGGTGACTAGTGATTCATTCTCAGCAATGGGGTAGGTAGCACTTTTTCTAGGATGAGTTCATGAACTTGTCAGACACTGTACATTAGGAAATTCAGTTGGCTTTACCTTCAAGATATATCTAAAATCTGACCACCTCCATTGCTACTACCCTGGATCCAAATTACCCTCAATTCTTGCCTGCATTATTCTCGCAGTCTCTGAGTTCTCCCGCCTGTATCCCCAGGGTCAGCCTTGCAGCCTTTCTGGAAAGCAGCTTAGATCATCCTGAGCTTCTGTCCAAACCTAAGAGGCCCCCTTTCCTCATTGTAACAGCAGACGACCTTACGTGATCCGTCCCATTACCTGCCCGACTTTCCCCTCACCCGCCGTTCTCCCCAGCTCGCTCTGCCCCAGACTCGAGTCTCCCTGCTGGCCCTGAATGTGCACACACCGCCCCTCGACTTCTCCGCTGCCGGTGCACCTAAATTAGCAGACTTTGGATGAAGTCGATTATCCTCCCGCGTGTGAGTGGGCCTCACCCAGTCAGCTGAAGGCTTTATTTTTTTTTTTTTTAGAGACAGAGTCTCACTTTGTCACTCTTGGTAGAGTGCCGTGGCGTCACAGCTCACAGTAACCTCCAACTCCTTGGTTTAAGTGATTCTCTTGCCTCAGCCTCCCGAGTAGCTGGGACTACAGGTGCCCGCCATAACACCCGGCTAATTTTTGTTGCAGTTTGGCCGGGGCCAGGTTCGAACTGGCTACCCTCGGTATATGGGGCCGGCACCCTACTCACTGAGCCACAGGCGCTGCCCCAGTTGAAGGCTTTAATAGGACAGACTGGCTGTCCTTCCCGCAAAAGGGATCCCCGGGCGCAGTGCCTCTGGGCCAAAAGCAGCTCCCCTCTAGGCAGCCATGGCCTGCCCAGCTGGAGGGCTTTTACTCTCTCTGTCTCTCTTCCCCACTCTATTCATATTTATTGTTTCTCTGGAAATGCCTGATTAATGCCAATACATTTTACTTTTTTTTTATTAAATCATAGCTGTGTACATTAATGCATTAATGGGGTACAATGTGCTGGTTTCATATACAGTTTGAAATACTTACAACAAACTAGTTAACATAGCCTTCACCGCACTTTCTTAATTATTGTGTTAAGACATTTGTACTCTACAATTGGTAGATTTGGTACATGTCAACTTAAAATGCACCATGAGTGTGGTCCCACCGATTAATCTCTTTCCACCTATCCTTTCTCCTCCCCTCCCCTTCATCTTCCCCCTGTATCTTGGGCTATAGTTCGGCTATAGCTTTCATATAGAAGTGTGGGTGATTATATATTGGTTTATAGTAGATCTGAGTACACTGGATACTTTTTCTTCCATTCTTGAGATACTTTACTAAGAAGAATATGTTCCAGGTCCATCCATGTAAACATAAAAGAGGTAAAGTCCCAATACATTTTAGATAATGCTTTAACAACTACTTTCAACCCTCACAACAATACTTCCAAATAGCTATTATTCTCTCCAATCCACAGATTAAAAGAAGCGACATTACAATGTTCATCACCTTAATAAGGGTAGAGTCAAAAGCAGAGAGGGAGACCAGTCTCTGTCCCCAGGGCTGCAGGGCCAGCCCAGTCTTGGGTCTGCAAGGCTGCAGAGGCTGCCCAAGGCCCACTGCAGGTGAGACAGGGCCAGAACTTCAGCGTACAGCTGCCTAACTCCAAAGGTTGGAAAAATATATTACCTTCATCCTTCTGCAAACAGAGAAACTGAATTCTGAACACAGTGGTGACCTTGATTTGCAGTGGTGTCAGAGCACGGCTCACGGGCGGAGTGAGTGTGTGAGATGAGTGTAAGTGCCTAAAGGCTGATGAAGCTGCTTCAACCTCTCTGCCGAGGGTGGCACTTCCTGACAACTGACCTTCATAGCAACAGCTGCATCTCTCTGAGGATGCAGTTCAGGAAGGAGATTTTATTTCATTCACATATTCCTTGAGAGGGTAAATTTTATAAAAACATTACTGTATTTATAGCCAAATTCTCCTTCACGCTGACAGCCCTTTCTAATTCATTATCTATTCTAATTTTATCATTCCAAAAAAGTAACCTACAATTGCCTAAGAGAAATCGGAAACCGTCCTCATGAAGGGGCTACCTGTCAAAGTCGGAGGGCAGCCGCTCGCAGTTCTTGACGACCCTCAGGACCTGCATCTCCGGGCTGTTGAAGCAAGGTGGCAGCAGGCCGTGGATGTTCAGCTGCTGCCGCTCCTCCAGGGTGAAGGCCAAGTCCTGCGGGAGCAGAACGCACAGTGAAGGGAGGGGCGGAGGACAGAAGCATCCACACACTGAGTCAGGCAAGGACACGCAGTTCAGAACCTGCAGATCTGGTGTCGCTCCAAGCACGGCCCTGCACCTGAGTGCATCCTGTGAGCGCCCCACGCCTCAGTTTCCTTTTTTTTGAGACAGAGTTTCACTCACCTCAGTAGAGTGCCATTGCATCACAGCTCACAGCAACCTCAAACTCTTGGGCGTAAGCAGTTCTCTTGCCTCAGCTTCCCAAATAACTGGGACTACAGGTGCCCGCCACAGTGCCTGGCTAGTTCTTGTTGTTGTTGCAATTGTCATTGTTGTTCTAGCAGGGTTCGAACCCTCCAACCTCAGTGTATGTGGCCAGGGCCTTAACCACTGAGCCACGGGCACCGCCCTAGGTTTCCTTTTCTGTAAGGTGGGAGTACGAAGGTAAGGTGACCAGATGTCCTGCTTTTGGCAGGACAGTCCCAATTTTTAACAATTTGTCCCACATCCCGTGGCATTTTTAACAAGTCCCGATTTTTGGAAAGAATGCAGGACAAGCTAGGGAATAGCGGGAGAATGGGAAGGGAATATACTGTTTTCGGCTTCTGAAAAGGTTAATTTAACTCCATTTGGAAATGAAAAGGCTGATGTAAACTCCCTACTCCCCTCCTGGGCAAGGTCCCTACTCCCCTCTGGGCAAGCCAGAAGGAGACGGGCTCCCTCCCTTGCTTCTAGGCAAGGACACTTAGCTCAGAAGGAGCCAAACTGTCTGGAACAAACAAGTAGACCCCCCCCTCTCTACAGTAAGGTGACCAGACATCCCGCTTTTGGCAGGACAGTTCCAATTTTTAACAATTTGTCCCATGTCCTGTGGCGTTTTTAAAAAGTCCCAATTTTTGGAAAGAATGCACAACAAGCTAGGGAACACGGGAGAACAGGAAGGGAATATACGGTTTTCGGCTGCCATGTGGCTATTTTGCCAGGATATGAGTTTTATATTATTTTTGTTAATTTTATAACGTTAGACTTTAATAATAACAAATAATTGTTGAGAACTGATTATCGGGAACTGCTTATCAAAGTTTGCATTGTTATCAGGCCTCGCCCACCCACCCTACCCCTCCCCTCTCAATGGTGTCCTGCTTTGCCAATGTTAAAATCTGGTCACCTTATACTAAGGGCAAAGCTGTGTCACCTGGTGTCATCAGAATGAAGGTAGAGGGTGGGAGGAAACTCCTTATAGGCACAGGAGAAGACACAATCATCACTGATACCAATGAGTATAAAAACAGTTATTGTAAGAGATTTTTAAAACCATGAATATGGGCAGGTCACCTGTCACTTGCTTCCTCTGGAGTAGTGACACAGGGTCCCCACTCAGGGATCCCCATTTTTCTTTTTCTTTTTGTTGCAGTTTGGCTGGGGTTGGGTTCGAACCTGCCACCCTCAGTATATGGGGCCAGCACCCTACTCACTGAGCCACAGGCGCCACCTAGGACCCCCATTTTCCAGGCCTGGTTGAGCTCAGAATCAGTCTCATCTCAGACCCTGGTCTCTAGGCACAAACAGGCCCCGTCCAGGCCCCACCCTGCCAGGCTCCCCATGGGCAGCTCCTCCCTGACAGGAAGCACACACCCGAATTCTTGCCTGGGGCAAGGACTGCAAGGCCTGCAATCCTTTGCTAACTTTTAGGATTATTTTAGGATTATTTTCTGCCCACAGGATTTAAACCCTTAGACTGAAGGGAGGTGGGGGGTGGAGAGCTTCCGGCTTGGATTCCCCTCCTCCAGCACCAGAGGTTCTGTTCCCCCTCTTTGTTAACAATCTTTCTATCAATCTTTCCATCAATAAACTCCGTCCTTTCACTGATCCCCATGTCTGTTTCATTCTTTGAAACCCTGATACCAAAAGAACCAACAGAAATTGTGGCCACGGAAGGTGGAGAAATGCCTTATGTGATACCAGTGTCCCGGTCTCCACGCTCCTCTCCAGAGCTGTCTCCTACAACTGTCATGCGCTCCTAGGCGCACAGAACATCTCGCCATGACCGTGACACTTGGTCCAGAACATCCTCCTTCCCGCTTCTCCGCCCTCCAAGCTCCTCTCTAAACCTTTCCAGACCCACCCAGCGTGTCCATCACAACCCTGTGATTATATCTGTGCTACTGGTTCACACGAACATTGATTAGTTACCACCACAATACAACAAACTATGGAGCCAAAAAAAAGGCAAACAAAATAGGAATTACGCATTGATGCAAAAACCAGAATGGCCCTAAGAGATTTTCTGGAACATAATATGAACAGAAGTAACAGCAGGGCAGCCGCATGCATCCCTGGTAGAAGAGAATGACGCAGGTTGGAAGGAGCCCCCTGAGAGGTGTCCCTTCCCAGACGCTGAAGCCTGACGGTCACTGCTGCTCCTTTGGTCCAGCCCCAGTGCCCTGACACAGTGTGACAGTGCTGTGATGGGAATGCTGTGTCCACCAGAATTCACGGTTTAAAATCCTTCCCCCCGACAGAGAGGGTCCAGCCACCTGTCACTATCAGCCAATATGGAGAGATGGGACAGGTCCACCAAACTTTGTCAGATGGTGGGATTTTGGAGAACAGTGAGAGTAGCCTCTCCAAGACTGTTATGTTCTATCATTTCCAAAATCAGTTTTATAGTTTTGTAAATAAAAGTTTAAAGTAAAGAACACACCAACCCCATTCCAAATAATAATCAGCATAACTCAGTGACTTAATACAACGTTCCAAATCAAAAGCTAACCTCCTAAATCAGTCCACCTAAACCACTCAAGATGGGCCTCTCTAGGGTGAGAGCTAAATTTATAAAACAGTAAGAATGGGAGACAGGAGGTGAGGTCACTTAGGACCTGAACTGACCAGACCAGCTGTGTTGTCTCAGCCCCCGGCTGAGGGATGTTATCTTACTCTCACTAGGGTGCTTTCACCCCACAGGGACAGGGTTAGCCAGCAGGGCCTCTGAGAGGTGATCAGGTCTTGAAGGCAGCCCCTGCATGAACAGGACCATTCCGTGGAGTCTGCGGCACCGTTAAGTGGGACTTCCGGCCTCCAGGACCATGAGAAACACATTTCTTTTGTCTAAGGATTCTGCGCAGGCAGCAGGGATGGACTAAGGCGGTGAGTGTGCTCACTGTGACCACTGCTGTTTCCAGACCACACGGACAGGGCGGGCAGGAGTGATTCCACAGCCTCCGCCTCTGTCCCTGAAGCCTCTTGCAATGGCATAAGAGTGACTTCTGAGTACTTGTGAGGTTTACTACTTGGGGAAAAAGATAATTTAGTTCATCCCAGAGGGAAACGACAGACCCCGACTGGTGAGCAGTGAACACGTACAGCTCCAAGAGGTTTGGAACGAGCACAGTGGACGAACAGCCTTCTCTTTCTTCTGCTTTCTGTAGTGGACAGGCCGTCAGCCCATGTCCCTGATGCAGGCTGTGTAATTAGCTCCCTGGGTAGGGCGCAGACTGAAGAGAGACAGAGACACGAACACCCTCAGTCGAGCTCCCAGGTTGGCTACCCGAGCTGGCTGGGACAGCGGTCACAGAACCTCCAGGGCAAGGAGCAGGACCTGACTTCTCCAACCAGCCCTTGAGGCCTAAGATGCCTTTCTGACTAGCAACCCCCCGCAGAGCTGCAGAAGCCCTGGATTTCACAGGTGTGGGGCCTCTGTAGTTTCACTGTGTGGGGGCAGCAGCAGGATGGTCCCTTTCCTAGAAGATAACCAGTGTCCAGCTGTGTCTGCCCCTCGTCCTCCCCCAGTGCCTAGGGAACAGCAAACACCAAGTCTTCCAGCCCTCTGGCCTCAGCCCGGGAGTCCACCTAATACCAGGAACACTTTGGTGTTGCCTGAACTCTGCCTGACCTTCACTTCTCCGCTGTGGTTTGTGTCCCCACAAGAAAACTCCATGGGGTCCAGGAATGGTATCTGTTTTTTTCACTGTTTGTCCTAGTGCCAGAATAAAACCTGAAGAATTAAAACCCAGAAGACACATTAAACATTTTTTTAAAGACCATCAAATTCCTATTCAGGAAACTAGCAGATTCATTCTGATAAAATTACGTTTTTTTTCTTTTTTACAGAGACAGGATCTATTACACTCATTGTAACCTCAAACTCCCAGGCTCAAGTTATCCTCCCACCTCGGACTCTCAAGTAGCTGGAGCTATAGGCATATGTCACCACGCTCAGCTAATTTTTTTGTTATATTTTTAGAAATGAGATCTTGCTATGTTGCCCAGCCTGGTCTTAAACTCCTGGCTATAAGCAATCTACTACCTTGGCTTACCAAACTGCTGGGACTACAGGTATGAGCCACAATGCCAGGTCTACTTTTAAAATTTAAAACAACCGAAAGGAATACTTACATTAAAAAATAATCTGGGAACACTGACCATTTAAAACAAAATATCATGAAATTACGCAGAATGAAAACAAAATTACGTACAGTAATATACTCAAAAAAGAAAGAAAATAATAGATTTTTCTCTAGCCAGAAAATGAAAAGTGAGAGGGGAGATAAAGCAAGGCTAAAGTTAAGGTTTCAAAAATGTATAAACGTATGTGAAGAAGCAGTAACTGAGTGTCACTCCTGGAAAACCTGCCTGCAGAAGTGATCAAAACAGCAGTACGATGAGAATAAGCCTTTTATCTGAAGCACAAACATATGCTCCTTCACTCACTCGATAATGGCATTTAACAAGAATTTATTCCAACAGCTAGACAGTCTGTTTACATGAATTTTCCAGTGGTCTGTTCTGAAACTAATCCCTAAATCCCACAGGTTTCCATATCTCATGCCATGTAATAATCGTGTCATCTGGGAATCATTTTTTTTTTTTTTTTTAGACAGAGCCTCAAGCTGTTACCCTGCATAGGGTACTGTGATATCACAGCTCACAGCAACCACCAACTCCTGGGCTCAAGCGATTCTCTTGCCTCAGCCTCCCAAGTACCTAGGACTACCAGCACCCACCACAACACTTGGCTATTTTTTGGTTGTAGTTGTCATTGTTGTTTGGCAGGCCCAGGCTGGATTCAAACCCGCCAGCTCTGGTGTATGTGGCTGGGGCCTTAGCCACTTGAGCTACAGGCGCTGAGCCGTCTTCTGGGAATCTTGATATTCTCTGACGTTTAATGACAGCAAACTCCCATACACTGTTAGCCAAATTTTTCAAGACACACTAAAGTGACAACTCAGTTCTTTTAAAAACAACAACAAAAGCTAGGGCTTAAAATGAGGGCAATTGGGCCAAGTTAAAGTTCTACGACTAGGTTCATATTCTACTTATTACCCTTTCTAATTAAAAAAAATAATAATGAGTAAACTTAACATATAAATGGTATGATTTAAATTAAAAAACAGTTTTTATTTTTCATACTAACATATTCACAGAGGTATTATCTGTAGAAATTTATAAACTGGTCACCCAGATGACATGTGTATTTCAAAGGTAAAGTTTATATCAGAAAATAATCATATAAAAATGAGTATTTTGGATGTGTTTAGCCAT
Organism: Galagoides demidoff; assembly: GCA_963574575.1. Classification (NCBI taxonomy): domain Eukaryota; kingdom Metazoa; phylum Chordata; class Mammalia; order Primates; family Galagidae; genus Galagoides; species Galagoides demidoff. The sequence continues at coordinate 3,506 of CAUYQV010072562.1, read as the reverse complement.
GCAGCCAAATTCGTTACTGTTAGTGTCCTTTAAGAGGCAGAAAATTAGAAGGAGGAGCAAGATGGAGGCCGAGTAACAGCTTACAGCCTTGGCCCTCGGGGACACGGAGTGAGACCAGTTTTGGCACTCTGCGCAAGTGGACAGCCACAACAGGAGTGATCCCAGCGACAAGTGCTTTTCTGGGAAAGCTTCTGCTTAGCCAAGGTTAGCAGTTTCAAGTGCCTTTTAAGCGGGCTGAGGAGAGACTTAGGCTCTCCACCCTGCGGGGTTTGAGAAATCAGCAGAGGCCTCCAGTCTCCATCTCAGTGTAGCCGTGTCAACATTGTGATTAACATCTCATACCCCAGAAGACCACCTGTGGCCCAGACAATATTCAGCAAGATATAGATACTGCTTTGTTGTTTTCAACATTTTCCCTCTAGATTTTTTTTCATTCTTCATATTTCTAGTTTAAGTATAATTGTCCATTGTTGCCTTCTTTAACAATCAGAACTTCATTTTTGCTAGTGTTTCTATCCCTATTATTGGTTTTTTCCCCCAGTTTTATCCTGTGAAGTTTTCTGTTTGCTTGTTTTGGTTTGATTTATAGCATTTTTGTCTTTCCTCTCAACCTGGTGGAGGTGAGGTACTGTGTCTGAACAGGCTAGCAAAGAGCTGCTGACCTCAAGGGAACCACCCAGCCTGGCACCCCCAGAGGTTGGGTCTAAGCACCCTACTGTCCACCTGTATTGCTCCTGTCTCACTCTTTCTGTGACTGTCTTCCTTTTGTCAGTATTCCCTTTTACTCATCCCTCTACTTTCTCTTTCTTTTCTTTTTCTCTCTCTCTTTTTTTTAATATTTTTCCCCTTTTTGCTCTTCAATCTTCTCATCCTTCTGGTCCTGTGACAAAAGGACTGTATCAAAACCCTGGTCCAGAGGCACAGAAACTTAAAGAGCAAGAGGAAGTGAAAGGAAAATTGGGGCAAGGAAACAGATAAAAGAAATAACGCATGAGAAAGAATCAGCAGAAAAATCCTGGCAACATGAGAAACCAGTCCAGAGCAACCCCCCCAAGGGACCATGAGGGAGCTACTGCAGAGGATTCCACCTATAAAGAAATGTTAGAAATGACAGAAAGGGAACTTAAAATACAGACAATGAAAACACTGAAGGAAATGAAAAAGGAAACTGCTGATTAAGTGGAAAATAACCAAAAGGAAATCCCAAACCAGAATCAGATAAGAGATGAATGATATGAAAATCTTATAGAAAGGATATAGCAGGGCTGAAGGAACTGAAGCAGTCAATTAGATGCAATAGAAAGTATCAATAAAAGATTAGACCATTCTTTCTTTCTACAAGAAAGAATCTCGGAGGTAAAAGACAAAGCTCCTGAGATAACTCAGATAGTTAAGAAGCAGAAAAGAAGAGAGAGAAAGTGGAACATTCACTGACGGAATTATGGGATTTTATGAAGCATTCAAACATACGAGTTATATGTATCCCAAAAGAGGAATAAGAATGCCCAAGGGGAATGGAATACTAGAGAATATTATAAATTAAGATTTTCCCAAATATCACCAAAGATTCTAACACACTCCTTTCAGAGGGATATTGGACCCCAGGTGGCCTCAACTCTAACCGAGCTTCTCCAAGACACGTTGTGATCAACCTATCCAAAGTCAAGACAAAGAAAAGATTCTTCAAGATGCCAGGAGTAAGTGCCAGTTGACCTACAGGGGCAAATCCATCAGGGTGACTGCAGACTTCTTTAATGAAACTTTTTAAGCAAGAAGACAATGGTCATCTAACTTTAATCTACTTAAACAGAACAATTTCCAGTCCAGAATTCTATATCCTGCTAAGCTAAGCTTTAAAATTGACAGAGAAGTCAAACCATTTACTGATATACAAACGTTGAGGAAATCTGCCAGAATAAGACCAGCTCTATAGGAAATACTTCAACCTGTTCTACACATTGACCATCACAATGGATCAACAGCAAAGGAAGAACTCAGAAATTAAAGGCCAGAACCTAACTTCCACCATGATGCAAAAGATAAAATTAAGCAATGGAATCTCACAAAATAAGATGAATAGAACACTACCATACTTATCAATTATCTCAATAAATGTTAATGGCTTGAATGCCCCACTGAAGCAGCATAGATTGGCTGACTGGATTAAAAAACACAAGCTATCCATTTGCTGTCTGCAAGAAACACACCTCACATCAAAAGACAAATTAAAACTCCAAGTTAAGGGTTGGAAGACAATTTTTCAGGCAAATGGAACTCAGAAGAAAAGCGGGGTTGCAATCTTATTTTCAGATACATGTAGCTTTAAAGCAACTAAAGTCAAAAAAGACAAAGATGGTCAGTTTATATTGGTCAAGGGAAAAATACAACAAGAAGACATTTAAGTTCTAAATATTTATGTACCCAATTTAAATGCTCCCAGATTCTTGAAACAGAATCTTACTCAATCTAAACAATATGATATCCAATAATACCATAATAACAGGGGACTTGAACACTCCTCTTACAGAGCTGGATAGATCCTCTAAACAGAAATTAAACAAAAATATAAGGGACCAAAATGAGACCTAGAACAACTGTGCTTGATATACACATATAGAACACTCCTCCCTCCCAAAGATAAAGAGTATATATTCTTCTCATTGCCCCATGGAACATTCTCCAAAATTGGTCATATCCTAGGACACAAAACAAACCTCAACAGAATCAAAAGAATTGAAATTTTATCTTGTATCTTCTTAGACCACAAAGCACTAAAGGTGGAACTCAACTCCAACAAAAACATTCAATCCCACACAAAGGCATGGAAATTAAACAACCTTCTGTTGAATGACAGTTGGGTGCAGAAAGAAATAGAAGAGAAAATCATTAACTTCCTTGCAACAATGAAGACACAAGCTACCAAAACCTGTGGGATACAGCAAAAAACAGTTTTAAGAGGAAAATTTATCGCTTTAGATGCCGACATTCAAAAAACAGAAAGAGAGCGCATCAACAAACTCACAAGCCATCTCATGGAATTGGAAAAAGAAGAACAATCTAAGCCTAAACCCAGCAGAAGAAAAGAAATATCCAAAATTAAATCAGAGATCAATGAAACTGAAAACAAAAGAATCATTCAGAAAATTAATGAAATGAGAAGTTGGTTTTTTTTATTTTTTGCAGTTCTTGGCCAGGGCCAGGTTTAAACCTACCATCTCCAATATATGGGACTGGTGCCCTACTCCTTGAGCCATAGGTGCTGCCCAAGGAGTTGGTTTTTTGAAAAAATAAATAAAATAGTCTTTGGCCAGACTAACTAGAAATAGAAATGTAAAATCTCTAGTAACCTCAATCAGAAATGATAAAGGGGAAATAACAACTGATGCCACAGAGATACAAGAGATCATCTCTGAATACTACCAGAAACTCTATGCCCAGCAATTTGACAATGTGAAGGAATGGATCAATATTTGGAATCACACCCTCTCCCTAGACTTAGCCAGGAA
>CAUYQV010072561.1:0-16098 GCA_963574575.1 Galagoides demidoff | reverse complement strand
TAAAAGAGATGCAGACTTTATATCTTTTGTATTAACCTCGATGGAATGGAACACATTATTATTAGTAAAGCATCACAAGAATGGAGAAGCAAAAATCCTATGTACTCAATTCTGATATAAGGACAATTAATGACCTAGTATGAGGTGGGGGTGGGGGAAGGGGAGGGCAGAGAGACAGAAAGAGGGAGGGGGCGGGGGGGTCATGGTGTGTAACACATCTTTTGGGGGCAGGACACAATTATAAGAGGGACTTTACCTAACAAAGTCAATCACTGTCACCTGGTTCTTTGTACCCTCAATGAATCCCCAACAACAACCAAAAAAAAATTCACAGAAAAATTCCTCCACAACTAAGGTTTATCTAGGTATTTTTACTCCTCTGCTGGGTTGAAGTTCAGCTTGGTCCAGCATCTGTGTCGTGGAAGTGCCTATCTCTATGGACACCTTTTGAAGGCAAAGCAGATCCTACGCCTGGTTCCCGAGGGATGTCTGGGTAACTAAGTCTAAGCAAGGATTTCTGCAGACTGGGTGCTTTTGCACACTTGGACTTCAGTGCCTTGAGTGATTCTTTACTTTGGGGCTGTGTAGGATGTGTTTACTTTTGAAGAGTTCCTCAAAATAACATCCTTACTGTTGCCAGTCACTTACAGGAGAGTTTAGGAGACAGTGTCCTAGCCTGAGCCCAGAGATGGGATTGTAGACCCGTGACAACCACACCTTTCCACATGTCTTTCCTCTGTCTGGGTCTCAGCTCCCCCTTTCCCTGCCCCTCACTTCCCCTACAAGGAAGGGATTGGCCTGAATTGGCATTACCCAAAGTGTGTCCTCAAAGTGGGAAGCTGGAAGATTCTGGATTAAATAAAGTTCCTAAGTTTCTTTACTGCAAAACTCACAAAGCTTTAAATATGACAAGGAACATTTTAAAAGTACAGTGTGGGATGTGTAAAAGAGGTTATATTTCTCAAACTGTACATTGTCAAATTCCCTCCATTTTTTCAGTGTATATTATGGGAAAAGTATTCTTCTCAACACACGTCACAGCAGTAAAAGGCTAAATCATTTGTAAATCTCCTGCAAGCTGTAAAGTTCTTTTTGCTCTGTATAACTTTTGCTTTTGATTGCTTAGCACATAGGCAATGTCTTAAAAGGCTAAATAGGAAAGATAAATAAATATATTTTGATATTTGCAAGGTTGAAGCCAAACTCTTCAAAATTTGCATTTAGATAATAGTATTAAGAATGGATGGGGGTTATTAAGCAACTATTTAATGTGCTTTACTGTGATAAGTGCTTTACTTGGATTATCTAATCCTCATGGGAATCAAATGAAGTACCTGTTATTTTTATTTTGTATTTACAGATGAGGAGACTGGGTTTGAAAAAGGTTTAATAAATAGTACAAAGTCACCCAATTAACAGGAGGCGGAAGCACAGTTTTCACCCACTGTAGTTCCATTCTCAGTATATTAAATAACCAACTCATTAAATCTCCATCTTTTTTGTACCCCAATTCAGCAAGCCACCACAACAAACCAGAAATAAACTAATTGCAATGGTAATTATCTTTCATCTGAAGTTCTTGAGTTAGCATGGAATAATATCAACTCATCATTCTCTTATGTATGCTGAAAATAGATATTTATAACCACTTTTACCAAATGATTTATTATGATTGGTGCTAAATTACAATGTATATGAAATGGAGCAGTTTATGGAAACACATAAAAATAGTTACCTATTTTTGTTCAGTATATTCACACAAGAATCTGAAATATAGTTTCTGTTCTGCCTTTTAAAATATATCCACAGAATGACTTTTGTAGTTTTCACCATACAATTTTACAATACTGACACCGCACCTGCATCACTTACCATACTAATAAAAACTAAACAAGATATGAAAGCAGTTAATAGCAAATTAATTTTTTATATCCATCAGTGATTCCAAAGAAAATAGTCATTTGTTTGCATTGGCAGTGAGAATAGACGGTAGTAATTAGCATTGTAGACATTTCATACATAGATATGTATGTGTACATTTATAGGTCACTCAAGGCTTTTGTTCCACTGATAGGCAGTTGCCTTTTGAGTGGACCAGTGATTGCCAAAACGATGTGCAATTCCACTGGGGCAATTAGTAGAACTATAATATTTTCTTTTACCATCTTTTCTCGCAAAAACAAATAGGTAAGAAAGAAATACAGCAGGCTAGGAGCTACAGTGTTACATACCAAGGTAAGAACAGTTACTGCGTATTAGAGTCACAGTAGTTTATGTATATTTGCTATTCACAGACCGCAGACTTTTTGCTGAATAACTGAGCTGCTGGAATTTGACGACATGTAGACATGCATTCAGGTGAGTCCATAATTAATGATGTTTATACTGTAATAAGCACATTCATTTGAACGCCATTCAGTAACAAATTCCTTTAAAGGTTGAGCTAAATCCGCTATCACAATTACACACAAAAAGAACCTGTAAACAATTTGACGTTACACTTATGTACAAGCGAACTGCATCGGAAAGAAGAAGAGGTAATTTCAGGGGTGTCACTTGTTATACATCAATGTGCAACAAACTGACCCAAGTCATCAAGGGCTTGAATGAGGTCAGGAAAAAGTAACATGAGCAAGGCCCCAATGAATCATCACTCAGTCTTAGTACCAGCAAAATTCAGACTCCTCTATCTGCAGTGAAATCACATTCAAAGCATCAGAGACAGATTGTAGAGAGAAGCGAGATAATCTCGGATCAAATGTATTTGGAGATCTCCAGGTAACCTGATCAATAGAGTCTTCAACTTTGGTAAGGGTGGTTCTAATGTGATTTAAACAAGTAGATTTCATTTTGACAAAGTATATATATATATTTTTTTTTTAGGTTTGACCCAGCATTCTGCTGGTTCTGAAAAATACTGGGAATAGGAATTCAATTAAAGTCATTATTTAACTTCCTTCAGCCAACATGAAGGCTCTTGATTTTACAGACTAAGCTGGACACCATCACCAATATCAGAGGCCATCCATGTAAAATAGGTCCCATGAACAGTCTTCACTGGGACTCACTGAAATGCAGCTCTCTTAAGATTGTGTTTGTGTGTGCTTTAAGTATGATAACTTTCCAGTAATTCATGAATCCATTTCCTTAAGAAAAAACAGAGTAATTAAGAGGGGTTTTGGCACCCCTATATCCCCATTCCCCATGATTTAGAAAAATACATTAGTCTGTCCTTCACTAAACTAAGCAGAATGTTTTAAGACAAATTCTCCTGATTTAACATCCTCCTGTGAAATTAAAAATAAATAAGTGAAAGAAAATGATAGGGGAACTTGAAGTCAGGATGATGTAAACCTCCTCTCTGCTCCAAAATTTGGGGCAAGAATAATTATTCTTTCAGGTGTTCATAAGCCTAACCGAAACATTTAATTGCTTAAAAAATGAGTTTTTCTTATGCTGTTAAGACCACATCTGCAGAGGGTTACAGAGAAGTGAAACAATCATACTTGATTGTTTACAAGTGCTTCTGGTGTGTGGGCACACTTACAGGTACCTGGGAGGGGGAATCTGAGCTTGGATTATCAGCTGAGCCTTCAGGCTGTGTTTCTGAAGGAGTGAATGGGCTTGTGTGCACACAAACTGATCCCAAGGAGCACCAGGGAACCTCTGTTTGCATAGGCTAACTTCAAACACCTTTCACACTCTTCAGTAATATGCAAAGCACATGATTGCACTTACTGCATCTTTAAGAGTGTCCAAAATTTAGTGATTTGGTTATGTGTGTAGGATGCCGAAATAGATCAGTAATGTTTTCTTTTCTTTGACAATACATTTTCCTTCTTTGAGCAACTATTTTGGTTTTGTATAAATAGGCTTAAAGGTTATTTGCAGGAGACTAGAAAGTGTTTGGTAATTATTAAAATGTGCTCTTCACCTTTAGTGTCTATTTACAATGTACATATGATAAATTATTTACTACAGCTTTAAATAATTGAACAGATAATTAGATCTACCTCCAAATCATGTAGGCACACAGCATACCCCATGAATGATAAAGTGAAATCAATAAGGAGACTGTAAATTAACCAATAGGGAAGTGAAGTACCATTAGATCAACAACCACCGAGTTCATATTGTTATACACCTAGATCGTCTTTTTATTTTCTTAAAAATAACATCATCACTATTCATTCAGTAGGGTTATTTTGTGTGTATATGTGTGTGTGGTTTTTTTGTTTTGTTTTTGGAATGAACATGTTTAAAAACACATAGAGTAAAATTCCAACAAATGGTTTGGATAAGAAAGCCAATTTTTACAAGTTTGTCATTTATTTAAATTCACTTTTGTTTGGTTTTGTATCCATAGGTGCTAAATCTAGGTACTTCGTCTATATTCTTTGTATCATAAACAAATACATACACTCATAGTGGAAGAGAATTTTGGAAATCAGAACTATATTAGACTACCCAGGAAACCAATACAAAGTGTAGTAAGAAGTTACCCAAACACAAAATTCCAAAGAGTTTTAATCTATGAGCTTTGTTTATGTGTGTATACATATGTATAGATAGAGATATATACACATTTAGATAGATGTACACATATATACATATATACACATAATTTTATACATAAACACACATACAACACACAGATACCCTCCTCACATACACACAACACACAGATATACACCCTCCTCTCATACACACTCACTGTTTCAGTGCAATTTCTTTTCTGTAGTTGCCTCTCTCTCTCTCTCTTTTTCCAACTTAGCACAATAATGATGAGATGCTGAGGACAGCCTATCACCTTTTGATTCCTGATTTGTCTTGAATAAAAAAGTGAAATGACTTAAAAAGCCAAAAGGTGAAAATACCATACCCACAGATACAAGCACATGTAAACACATGCTCATACACCTATGTCACTTCTCCTATAACTTATCCTGGTCACCTGCACACAGCACAGCAAGCACTTGCAAGGGTCATCCTGCCATGGAAGGATCTGATCGCTTTCAGTTTCAGAGCACAGCAGAACTCCCCAGATTCTCTACAACATCACTGTTCCTTGAAAGTACTTGTAGCATTAAGTACAAACTGCCCCCCATACCTGCCTTTCCCTTATCTCCAAGGGAGATGCATGTCCAATGGCATTACATTTGCAATTTAGAATAACTAACAACTTTTAGGAATCATGTCAGGCTGGTACCATCCTGGTTACCCTTTGTTTAGAATAGAAGAGATGACAAATAGGCCAAGTCCAGGGAACAGAGAGAAGGGATTGTATGATGAGATGGTTAAGCCATCAGCCTTTGGAGTCCAATAAACCCAGATAAAAATATGGCTCTGTACCATTGAACTACTTTATCTTTCTGAGCCTCATTAACCTTATCTGCAAAAAGAGGACAGTGGCAGGGCCTACCTCATTGGGTTATTATAGGATTAAATGAGAAAAGGCATGTGAAGTACTCAGCGGAATTTCGGGCACATAATAAATCACACACACACATATATATATATTTTTTTTTATCTTAGAGACATAGTCTCACTTTCACCCTTGGTAGAGTACCATGGTGTCACAACTCACAGCAACCTCCAGCTCTTGGGATTAGGTGATTCCTTTGCCTCAGCCTCCCGAGTAGCCGGAACTAGAGGCCCCCGCCACAATGCCCAACTACTTTTTGTTGCATTTTGGCCGGGGCTGGGTTTGAACCCGCTACCCTTGGTATATGGGGCTGGTGCCCTACTACTCACCATGCATAAATCCTTAATATACATTTTTCATAACTTAATATTTAAACCATAATTCTAGTGTACTGATCAGAACTACATACAGAAGTAATGTTAGTTTAGGATTTGGATGATCTTAATTCAAGTCCTTTATCTAAAATTTGATTCCCTAGAGCAGTGGTTCTCAACCTTCCTAATGCCACAGCCCTTTAGTACAGTTCCTGTGGGTCGGGACCCACAGGTTGAGATCTGGTGCCCTAGAGGTTATGATGCTCATTACAGTGCCCCATACGTGGTATGTACTCAGTAAATATTTGCTAAACACACGCATGACCAAATGAATGACTGACTGAAACTTTCTGAGTCCTTAGGTTCCCTTGTATAAAATGGGGTCAGAATGATTTGATTTTTATTCCATCACTGGTATCTTTGTATGAAAAATTATAATAAAAATGTCGAATTATTTAAGACACAAATGTGCTTTGCGTCCTAACAAAGTCAGTACATATAAACTAAATAATAAGGCTTCACAGCCAGGGCTTGTCCTTAGACTTGTCACATCTTTACAAAGAAGGGTGTGGAATCGGAAAAACATATTTTCCATGATCTAAGTGTTATCTTTAGTGAGGGGGAATTCAACCCCAGGAAACCAAGTCCATGATGAGAGGTAAACACCATGAAATCACTGGCCTGCTCTCAACACTTTCTCTCTGCTCTTCTGAGAGCATCTTGTCATCTACTGTTGATCAGCTTGGAAAACATCTTTAACAGGGATATGTGGACTAGAAAGGGTCCCAAAGTGCTTCACAAAAAACACATTTAACTGATACAAGGTTGACAACTTCACTTGAGGCAGAAAGACTGAAGTAGAAGACAGATGCCAAAACCACTGGCCTGCCTCATCACTCCTGGAGCCCTGGAAAAAGTTCCATCTCTCCATAAATCTAACCTTTCACATCTATATAAAGAGACAACTGTATCTAGCTTCAAATAAATCCTATAACCATTTAAACTGGTACTAATTTTTATTTTCTATTGTATCCTCTTGACCTAGAAGTCTTTTTGTACATGGTACAGAAATAATGCCTTGGAAATTTACCCAACCTCTAATTTAGAGTTTCTCAGCTTAAGCACAATTGACACTTGGAATGGATAATGTTTTATGGAGGGGGATTGTAGGACCGTTAGCAGCATCTCCAGCCCCTACCCATCAAGTGTCAGTAGCTCAAGTCATGACACTCAAAGGCACTGTCAAAAGACTCTTGAAGTGCAAAATCATCCCTGGTTAAGGACCACTGTCCTAAATGCACCTAACTCACACATCAGACAAGAGAGTGTCTTGAAATTCTGTCTCTCATGTAAAGGGATAAAGCACTGACTACTGGCTGCAGCTAAAAAAGACTGCTGATAAGTAATGGGAATCCAACATCTATTTTAGCTTTCAAAAAATAAATTCCTTTTCTTTCCTCCTTTTGTTTTTTTAGAAAGATGCCACTCTTGGCTGTATGAATGAACATGGGCTTTTGTCTGGAAATCTGTCCAGTGTGGGTTTCACATCAGGAGACCAGCTTTCCCACAGGTAAGATGAACTGTTGTGTTAGTTAAAGAGGGGTCAAACTTTGGAACCAAAGACTTTTCCCATGCACTCAGATAGCACCCCCTGGACCCAAGCACTAATCCAACATTAACCTAGAAATGGCTCATGGCCTGTGGACACACACACAAGACATTTGAAAGCTACTTTCCTCCCCTGCTTTATGGAACATCAGTTCTGCTTCCATTTGTGATGGATAGAACCAAGGTCAGCAGGGAGAGAATCTGAAGCTATGTTGATTTTTATGGTGCAGGTAAATGAGCTAAAGTTCAATTCAAAGAATAAACTGCTAAGAGGGAAGGGGTCCCTGGGGAAAGGAGACAATGAACGCTCTGGCTGGCTTGTGGGGGCCTCCAAAGGGGCTGTTAATAGGAGGCCACCTCATCCTTCTCCCGGCCAACCTTTGATAGTTGCTGGCCCAGAGGACACCTTTTTTGAAGGTAAATTCCCTAAATAAAACCAAGAGACCATCTAGGAACTTAAAATTCTTTGCCCAATTAACAACAATATTTGTTCACAAATAGGAGGAACAGATTTTAAAGGTTAGGATGTTAGGGCAGAAAATAGATCTCACTTGGGAAGTAAGCAAAAAAGGACAACAAACCAAATCCAATTTAACTTAAAAAAAATGATTGACCAAATAATCTTAATTAGCTACTCAAACTCATCAGTTTCATTAACCAGTCTTCACTTTTCTTTGGCACTAATCACTACTTAAATATTCACTCATAGTTGTGACTAGCATGTACTGAAGCCATTCCATCTCTATTTCCTGTAGCGTATGGAAATTTGGCATTTACCTAGGTATTCTGTTGTATGGATAGGGTCAACAAGGCTACGGAAACCCTCCAATTTTTCTTTTCTGTTTGAATAATCATAGCCTATCCTGTTCCTAGTCAGAGTAACTGGAAAAGTATAGAACTTTACTTTTCTTTCTCCTTTAGAGGGAATATGACCATTTTTAATTTATCATTCTTTCTTCCTTTTGCACTTATTCTAATACATGGGTTTTGCTGCAAGCTTTCTATTGATATTACGGTTCTGGATTTTTTAATTATCTGAGAGTTTAAAAGTCCCAATTCATTGAAATTGGACAAACTTAGCCATTCAATGGCTTGGGTTTTTATGGAAGAAATATAGCTAAATCACCAATCATTCCATATTAACTTTGGTGATGTTGTATGTGTAGTTAATAGAACTACCTTTGGGGCCATCTACCTCATTAAATTATCAATTACTCTCAAGTTCCTCTGACTTGTAAAGGCCAAGAAATGAACAACTTTCTTTGGGAAATGTCATTATTTTTATTCCTTGTTGGGTATCATTAGGCTATAACTCACTGAGAGATGTGTGCTCATCAATCCAGAAAGCTACAATGATATAGGCGTTCATTCTGGCAACACACACACACACAAACACACACACACACACACACACACCATGGGGGGGAGGTTATAATTGGCAGGCAGATGAAATGGCAAATGAATAAGTGAATCCTGAAAATACATATACTCTGCCCTACTCCTAGGATATCTTTTGGGCCTTTTCTCTTAAGATAATGAATAATGTATGCTTTTGCTTATTTGTAGTGGGAAGAAAGTGAGAGGAAATAAGAGAGAAAGGAAGAGAAGGAAATGTTGACTCATACTCCCTAAACAGAAGAGTTTTTCAAAGTAAGGTCTATAGATAATCCTCATCAAAATCATTAAGGATGCTAGCTCAAAATACAAATTTCCTGGCCCTGCTTCAAGTTTCTGAATCAGACTCTTCAAAGTTTGGGTGCAGGAATCTGCATTTGTACAAGCACCAGTGCTCTAAAGCATCTGTGTGCATACTGAGGATTCAGATACATTGCTGAAAAGTTTGCAGTGGAGATCACTGGAAAGAATCTCCATTCCAGTATACACAACAGGATGAGAAAAACAGACATTTCACACAAATCAGCTCTGTGTTTGCATCACAAGTCCATGATTATTAAAGTTTAAGACTATGTTCAGCAGGGGTGGAGAGCAATGACCATTCCATCTACAACCAGAATGATGAAGGCAATATAAATCAAACCTAGTCCAGCAGGTTTCACTCTGCCTAATTTCTCCACAGATATTAATCATTCTACAGTCTTGTGCAAATGACATCAAACTCCATTGCAACTCAGAATACAGAGTGTTCACTGTGTTCCCTTCTCTAGCGTGTTATTTTGACAATACAAAAGAAAATAAATAAATTGGAACAATGGGCCATCAAGATTGCAAGACACCAACAATAGGAAGACATTAGGGAGAGAAATGGCCCCTGCTAAACCTATAACCCAGCATGCAAATTGGCAAAAGCCTTTATCTGCCACAGACTCACCAGGGGGAAAAAATAAACTCCATTTTTCCTTTGAAAATTGCTATGTCAAGTGGAGGCGACAAAGAATTCCTTCTACAAGTTCATGGAACGAGTCTTGGTCATCCAGAAGACCAAGGTTAGTCACATTCCACAGTCTGTTATCTAGTGGAAGAAAACACCAGCATTCAATTGTTCAAATCTATACTATAGTAAATAGAACGCTGGAAAGTTGAAATTATAGCAATGGAAACTGTATGAGAGTCAAAGTTTGGCTTCTGCTCTGGGAACTAGTGTCAGGTAATTTTGCAAAACACAATATATGCCTTTTCTGGTACTCACTGCAGCATGTTCTGGTGGCACAAAGCATACTCTGAGAAGAATCTGAAGCTCAGTGATGCTGCAAAAGTAATCCAGAAGCACAAGCAGGGGTAGTGAAGACAACCCAGAATCAGCAGCAAACTTGTGCCTATAGAAATAGGTGTCTCTGAATTACACAGGTCTAATTAAAAAACTCCATGCCCCCTTTAATCAGCATGTTTCCCTGGGGGGGGGGTGGTGGTGGTGGTGGTGGTGGCTGAAATAGCTCGAGGAATAAAGAGCAAAGGAAATGCTTCTGCTTTGTGCATTATCTCCCCTTTTTATTTTAATTCACTGCGCATGCCTTTCCAGTAAGGTAACTGTGCTATAATTACAAAGGATGACATCACTGCACATTTGGGAAGCGACTTTGCTTTGTTGTTTTTATGGCCATTTCTCAGTGCAATTTTTCTTAGCAGGGGGAAAAGCACACTTCACTGATCTAGAAGTTTTTTGTTTGGGTCTTCCTCTTTTTCTGCAGAACATGGATCACTCCCCCTTTTTTGATAGAAGGCAGGGAGTCCTTATAAATATGTTTCTGACTTTAAGAGATCCACGCACCCTTAGGGAATGATCTCCCCGAGCTCCCTGGGTTTTAGCATTGCACGATTTCTCAGGCAGAAATCTAGGTTGGGAATCTATACATGATCCCCATTCTTTTGACCCTTCTGATGCTATTAGTTTCTTTGTGTCAGCAATTTATGGCCCTTGTCATAACCAATGCTCAAGAAGTAAACCACATATACTGTTGTGTTCAGAACCGAACCAAACATTCTAAAAACTGTGTTAACTGCAGGGAAAGAGGACAGATTCACAGTGAACTGCCAGAGCGACTAGAGCATCTAATTCTACAACTCACTTACCCAGAACTCAGTTCCAAGGTTGCAGACTACCTAGACCTCACCTGATAACTCCACTAAAACTAGGACAGGAGACGTCCATGTCCTTGATGCCTCTGTAGGGCTGAACAGGTGTTTACTGAACAGGTGTTTATTCATCTCTACCCTGACACAAATGAATGCCATTTTGCTGTCTTAGAGATTTGGACTTTTTACCGTGAGTGCCAATGTAGATAGAGCTTTCTCAGAATAAAAATTGTGTCGTTGTTGTAGTTGTTGCTTTAAATAGATTTGCTACTTCTCATTTTGCTCACTGGGTGGTATGAAGAATACCTGAGCAGAAAAATTTCATGACAGGTCAGGTGCCAGAGAAACAGTATGATGAACACTTTTTAAATTTTTTTGCGGTGTTTAATTTCCTGTTTACAGTATGTAACGGTATGTAACAGGAGTATTGTATTGACTGCTAACTCAGTTATCTGGTTCTTACTAGGATGTCTCTGTGTCTTGATGCCATTTCAGTCTGGTCTGAAATTTAAGGAAGTTGAAACTTTGGCCATTTTACTTGGACCCCAAACTCTTTCATGGAACTTTCAGTGGGACCACAATAATCACTTGACCAAAGTGAGTTTGAAGATAGTTTCCCAAAATTCAACTTCTTCTTGACCCTTTAAGCTCTGTGATTCTTTGCAAGATGTCCTATTATTGAGGTGATGGCATTATGACATACTATCAGAAAACACTGAAAAGAATGAAGACATATTGGTAGGCTTTAGAAAAAGTGTCCAATGTACACAGCCCTTTTATGAAACTAATCTATAGCTCTCAAGCAAAAGATACAACCTAATTCTAGAACAAGGTTTTGTGAGAAGGATGGTTACCCGGTTTTTCCCACTTGGGTAAGTGAAGTATTTATTGTCCAGTAACATGCACTACGTCCAGTAACATCATCGCATAAATATGGTGAAGAAACCAATGAGGATTTTTTTTAAACTATTAGGAAAATAAAATTATCAGCCAAGGAATACTAAAATTTCACTGTGAAATGAGAGATATTTTTAGTTTAATATGCATTAAAATGAAAGCAAAAAGCACTGAAGAATGTTAGTGGATATACTGATATTGGCTTTCATGTATAGAAAACTTACCCCTGACGCTCTCAATACTTGTGCTTGTGGTGGAGACTAGTATGTTCGTATTTTATCTCAGGCATTAACCACAGTCAATTTAAGGATTGGCAACAAGTCCAAGTTGGTTGGTAGGACACATTGGTAGGTATCCAGTGCATTTTTATTTTGTTTCTCTCTTTTCCTGTCATATGGAGTCACAAAATAACTTCCTACCCTCTTTTATTCAAATATCTCAAACTATGAACAGCACATAGGCTGAATTGGAAGTTGTCTACCAACTCCTTCAGAGCGTCCTCATACTAATCCATATTTCACAGTGTTCACAGTTTATAAAGTGGTTTGCACATATTATATTAAGTAGTAGATACTGTTATTGTCCATATTTTTTACACAAAGAAAAATTGCTAAGAGAACCGCTGTCTACTGCGATCTATGGTTCTGCTGGCTTTTGGGAAAGTCATAGGAATTGTGTTTCTTGTCAGTTGCATACCTTTCATTGTCTTTGCTAATACTTTTTAGACCTGATATTATTGATGGTTTTAAGGAATAGTAATGTGCTCAATGTGTTTGTAAGTTAAATTCCTCCTTTTTTCACATTTAGCAATGTTTAGAGCATAATCCCTCTTCCCTGGACTTGGAAACATCTGATTTTTATCTGGTTGTATTTATGAAACAATGTATGTATCTGAACTACACTGAAACCTCTGGCTAAGACAAGAAGATTTTTACTTTATGCATATGGAAATAATTAAATAAAAAATACACCAAAAACCTTTCATTTGTGAGAAACTCAAGATTCACACATTTTTTTTTTAAATAAATTCTAAACCATGATTTTGGTCATTTATTTTTCACTACTTCTCCATAAGCGTATTTCACCCAGTTCATTAATCATGATTTAAAAAAAAAAAAACTTCTCTGAATTAACGAGTTTGACTTTATCTTAATAATATTGTGTCCCTAATAGAATTTATATTTGAAATAGAATGTCAGTTATTCAGTAAAAAATAGATTATTTATTACTTAATCCATTGTTTTGGTTCATGCCATGTTGCAAACACACTTTAAAATAATAAAGTATTTTTTAATTATACTTTTGGAAACACTGAATTATAGAAGTCTAGGGTAGAGATTTTGATAGCTCCTTATTTTCTGTCACAAAACTTGAATAATATATGGCTTCATCTTCTGGTCATGATCCTAACATAATTGGTAATAGGTTTCCTTTCAGCCAGGGCCTGATTTCTGAACTATCTAAGTTTTCTTCTCTTACTAATTCATTCACCTTTTTAAAACACCTGGGAAATGCAAGGCCTTCCGGGATTATTACATCTTTCTGTGTCTAAGCCCACTATCTTCGTTTCTTTACTCTTCAGCCCTATGTTCTCATTCCCATGCCTTCCGGGCCTTAGATATCTTTCTCTCTATATCTAACAGTGATATTTACTGGATATGTGTCAGAGATTGTGTTAAATTCTTTGCTTGTATGTTTTACACAAGTGTCCCTTGTTCACACAGTGCCTTTCCCAGGAAAAGGGGTTTCACTCAAGTCTCCCTACAGGTGGCTATCCAGCTCAGAGGGTACACCAAAACCAGCCTTGTGCTAGGACCCTTTGGGCTGTTCCTCCCAGGCAGATCTCCCACAATGGCTGTACCCAGGCTGCTGAGTAACGAGAGCTCTGCTCTGCCCAGTGGCTCAATCCTGGCCCCCGAGAAATGTTCAAAGTCCCTCGCTTGTCTAACCTCTCCCAGTGTAACTCCAGTAAGTGCCTAGGTTAAAAAAAAAAAAAAACAGGAAAAAATGGAAAAAAATGAAAAAAAATTATATATTGAAATATATTGCCTAAACAACAGGTGATGTTTTAGGATATGAGATGCTAATCACAACTCTGATATGGCCGTAGAAGATGGTGGCTGGAAGCCACTGTCTAGCTGACAATGAGACCTGGTCTTATCTTCCTGATCATTTTGCATTTAATCCCTGCATGGTAAACCAAAGCACTCATCAGCCTAGTTAATAGACATGCCTTGACCTTTCCAATTCTTTGCTTGTATGGTTTACATATGTATCATTAGTATTAACAATAACACTATGAGTTTGGTGGTATTATTCTCCCTTTATAGTGGAGGAAACAGACTGAGAAAATTGAGTTATAAAGTCAGATTTCCATCAAGAGACAATTCCCACAACATTTATTTTTAGAAGAATATTCCAATATAAGAAATTGTTATCTAAGCATAAACAGTTGTGATGTAGGTAATGGAGCATTATAAAGGAACACTGAGGTGTTACAGAATTGGCAACTGCAGGATGCAGAAGGAGGATCCCAAGCTCCTCCTTCAGTAAGTGGCTGCTGTTTGGCAGGTTGTTGGTATCTTTGAGCTGAAAGAAAAGGTCCTTAGAGCTGACTAAAGCCTTTCAGATGTTCCAGTTAGCTGGCACTGCAGACTCTGAGTGTTGGAAAAGCTAAAAACTAAATTAAACTACTTTTAAATAAACTGCTGCTGCCACATAAAGACTAAAGTAGCAGTGAGGTTTGTTCAAAAATGGCTGCACTTTTCTCAGGGTTATGAAGATTTCTTCCTCACACATACCACCTCAGAAGCACTGTGTATTCCAGGCCATAGTGCAGTGGCTATTCCCAAGTATGGTGGTCATCACACACCCTAGCTGGAACTTCTGGCCCCAAGCAATCCTTCCACCTCAGTGTCTCCAGTAGCTGGAAGTAGAATTTGATTCCACAGGGGAGGAACAAGATGTAGGATTAGAGATATGTCCTTTGCAGTCACTCTTGGTGAGATCAGAGAGAGAGGACTCCAGTCACCACTAGCTGGTAACCCTGCCCAGAAACATCACTTTAGGGGCACAGGGAGGCAGTGGGAGACTCCAGGAGCCAATAAAGAGTTTGGGAGAACTGAAGAACCAGCATCGAAGGCAAATGCTTGCCTGCCAATAGAGGCTGGCCAGTTTAACCACGGATTTCAGACTGCCCTGCAGGATTAGTTTTTGTTTGTTTGTTTGTTTGTTTGTTTGTTTGTTTGTTTGTTTGTTTTTTAACCTAGGTACTTACTGGAGTTACATTGGGAGAGGTTAGACAAGCGAGGGACCTTGAACATTGCTCAGGGGCCAGGATTGAGCCACTGGGCAGAGCAGAGCTCTCATTATTCAGCAGCCTGGGTACAGCCATTGTGGGAGATCTGCCTGGGAAGAACAGCCCATAGGGTCCTAGCACAAGGCTGGTTTTGGTGTACCCTCTGAGCTGGATAGCCACCTGTAGGGAGACTTGAGTGAAACCCCTTTTCCTGGGAAAGGCACTGTGTCAAGGGACACATATGTAAACCATACAAGCAAAGAATTGGAAAGGTCAAGGCATGTCTATTAACTAGACTGATGAGTGCTTTGGTTTATCATGCAGGGATTACATGCAGAATGATCAGGAAGATAAGACTAGGTCTCATTGTCAGCTAGATAGTGGCTTCCAGCCACCATCTTCTACGGCCGTATCAGAGTTGTGATTAGCATCTCATATCCTAAAACATCACCTGTTGTTCAGGTAATATATTTCAATATATAATTTTTCTCATTTTTTTCCATTTTTTCCTAGATTATTCTTTTTTTACATTTACAATTTTCATTGTTTCTTTCTTCATTAGTGAGGGCTAAATATTTGCTATGGTTTTTCTGCTGCTTTTGTCTTTTTTTCCCTTTAAGGTTTTTTGTTTGTTTGTTTTCTATTGTTTTTTTTTCCATTTTTACTTTCTTTAATAATAAGGGCTCCCTTTTTGCTATGGTTTTTCTACCCCTTTTATTCTTTTGTTCCTTTTCATTTCTCTCATTTCCCCTCTATTTTTATAAATATTTTTCTACTTATCTTTCCTACATATATTCCTCAAATAACAACTAAGATGTACCCCCTTTTATGCATTTTTTTTGATTAATTGATAGCTGTATACATTAATGCAAACATGGGGTACATTGTGCTGTTTTCATATACAATTTGAAATACTTTCATCAAGCTGGTTAACATAAATTTAATGTCATTTGCTTAGTCATTGTATCAAAACATTTATATTCTAGTTCTAGAAAAGTTCACTTGTACCCTTGTTAGACAGATAT
>CAUYQV010072560.1:0-13565 GCA_963574575.1 Galagoides demidoff | reverse complement strand
GAGTGCCATGGCATCACAGCTCATAGCAACCTCCAACTCCTGGGCTCAAGCGAGTCTCCTGCCTCAGCCTCCCAAGTAGCTGGGACCACAGGCGCCCGCCACAACGCCCGGCCATTTTTTTGGTTGCAGCCATCATTGTTTTTTGGCGGGCCCGGGCTGGGGATTCGAACCCGCCACCTTAGGTGTACATGGCTGGCGCCTTGGCCGATTGAGCCACAGGCGCCGAGCCTGGTAGGGTGTTTTCATAGCAGAGGTGGCACCAGCACTGTGTTGGGGTTCTGGCCTGTTATTCTCAGTGAGTCGGGAGCTGCATGCCCTGTCTGCAGCCCTTCTGGATCCTACATCCATTCTTCAGAGTGGGACACTTCTGCATTACAGATGACAACAGAGGGCATACGTGCTACTTGGAGGTAGAGCTGAGAGGGCCTAAGAGCTGTGCCTCCTCCCTACGCATCACATCAATCCCAAGAGCCAACCCCAGGCTGGGTCTCTCACTGCTGCCTTCCTCACAGCAGGCTTGACAGGCAGCAGCTGGCCCACACCAGTGCCACTGCACCAGCTAAAGGGAGGTAGGCCCTGCTGACCTGTCGTGGGCACTGCTAAAGTGGGGACAGATGCCTTCCTATACCAGGCTTCCTGTGGCCTGGTAGTGCCCACACAGACCAGGCCCTCTGAGAAGGATCCTGGAACAACAAGGCCCTAACTGGCAGCAGCCTGGCTATCTGATCCAGCACAGCCAGTGAACCCACAGCTCCTTCCTAAGCCAGACAAGGGGACCAGGATTGTGCTGTTGCTGAAAGACAGGTGGGACCAGCACAGCTACTCCTCTTGGTGCTCCCACTTGGAAGGCCCCCGGAAAAAGTGAGGACTAGGCTTTGACTCAGGCCTTGTGGGGTGTGGGTAGTGGAACCGTGTCAAACCCTCCCCAGAAAACCTGAGGTAGAGAGGGGCGAGGCCTTGGCCACACACCACCCCATCAACCCCCACCAGGCCCTGCTCCGGGCTCCCATAGTTCCAATGCTACCACTTTGAAGAAACTGAACATGACCTAGAGCCTTTTATTTAAAAAGTGTTGCCCTCCCTGGGGCTCCTATACAAAAACAAAACACAACCCAAAATGAGGTTTACTCCTGACCCCAGAGACTGGGGAGGGTGCTGGGGGCAGGGGGAATAGGACTGGGGCTTAGCAAATGGAATGTGTTCCAGAGGTGGGGACCTGGAAGCCCCCACCCCTGGATCCTCAGGATGGCGCTGGGCCGTCCCCCTGCCTCTCTGCCAGAGATGAGGAGAGGCTCCGATTTTCTGACATGTTCCGTGGGAGCTGAGTGCTGGCAGGCTGGTTACCAGGCTGGGGCGGTGTTGGCAAGACGCCTCATGCGCCTGGAGGAGGAGAAGATGGTGAGGGGGGATCAGGGAGAGCTGCCTTCCCCAGGGCAGACAGGTGTGGGAGTGGGGACAGAGATAGGATGCAGGCTGCCAGCAGGGTGGGTCCTCAGCCTTCTCTCAGCCTTCCTATGCAATACTCAGGACCTGCCTACCTCTCCAGGGACCAGAAACCTGGTCCATGCTTCATCAGCCCTGACCTGGGGACCTCCTTTTGTTCCATGAAGGGAACTCATCCAGGGTGTTCTTCACCCAGGAGCCTGCTTCTGCCAACACAGGTCCCCTCCTAGAGACCAAAGGTCACAAGGGAAAGGTGACAGCCCTGCCCCTGCCTGGGAAGATGGGTGCCTGTGGGCAAAGCCAAGGTCACAGGGACAGGTGTACCTTGTGTTCCTGTCCTGGTCACGGATCTTCTTCTCCATCTCAGCATCTGTCAGGGTCTCCAGCAGTGGGCACCACTGGTCTGCATCACCAGTGTTCCGGATGGCAATCTCCACTGTGGGCAAGGGGTTCTCACTGGGTAGGGGAGTGGCAGTGAGAAGAACAACTGTCATTCATAAGGGAGTGGCTACAAAGTCCCCAGAAAGCACTGTCCATCCCATCCCCCTGCAGATGGGACGCTGGAGCCAGGGCACAGCAGAAAGGCATAGGCCCTAGCAAGGGGATTCACCCACTTCTGTGTCCCAGCTCCTTCCAGCAGCAGTCAGGGGATGTGCCTGTCACCTGAACCTCCAGGGAGCTGCTGGAGGCACCAGGCCCTCCCCAACAATAGCACTGCCCCAGTGACCCTGCAGGAGTCCCTTCAAAGGGAACTCTTGACAAGCCTATTGTCTGCTGCCTAGCGTCTCTCTGTCTGCCAGACCCAGACTGCTACCACTGCACCGCAGCTGCAGACAGGAGGCAGAACCCATCGGGGTGCAAGGCATCTGTCCCACCCAGTGTCCAGGGTCAGGACCTACTGATGAGAGAAGAGGGATGGATGGGAAACAGTAGAAGGAGGAGTCACTTCACTGAGGGCACTGGGTGGCCTGCTCTGGCATGTTCCGGTCCCTCAGCCCACCTCCTATGGGCCACACAAAACCCCAGATGGCCAGACAGCTGGTTGGCAGAGAGCTGGACTGAGAAGCCATATCCCTAGACCACACTCAGCCCTTTGGTCTTGCAGAGACTGTCCCAAGTCAGTCAGCACAGGCAGAGGCTGGGCCCAGCAATGCCAGGAGGAAGGGGTGGCTGGGCAGCCCCCTCTCTGGGCCTTGGTTTCCAAGGCTGTGCAACAGCTATGGATGCCACAGGGCCCATGTGCCTTCTGCTTTCAGTGGCTCCCTTCACACCACCTCGGGGGGCAGCAAAGCAGCTTCAGGTGCCAACAGCACGTCCTGCCTAACCCCTGGCTTGGCAGAAAGCCTCAACAAGGCCCTAACATGACTCTCCCTTTCCCCTCCTGCTGCAGCCACTCTGGCCTCTGCTTATCTCCTGAAGATCAGTCCCGCAGGGAAGGCCTCCCTGTTCTATGCCACAGCCTGCAGCCCTGGAAAGCACCCCTAACTCTGGCAGGAGCATGGGCAGGCCTAGGGGTGCCCCTGGTGGCTGCCTTGGCTCTGACACCTTATTGGGAACAGTATTTACTGTTGTGAAGGGTTGTTGGAGGACTGTGATTTTTTTTTTCCCCTCCAGACAGAGTCTCAAGCTGTTGCTCTGGGTAGAGTGCCATGGCATCACAACTCACAGCAACCTCAAACTCCTGGGTGCAAGCAATTCTCTTGCCTCAGCCTCCCAAGTAGCTAGGACTACAGGTGTCTGCCACAACACCCACCTATTTTTTGGTGGTAGTTGTCATTGCTGTTTGGCAGGCCCAGGCTGGATTCAAACCCGTCAGCTCTGCTGTATGTGGCTGGCACTCTAGCTGCTTAAGCTATAGGCGCTGAGCTGAGGACTGTGATTACTAAAGCAACCAAAACGCATCCACTGAGGGAGCTTCCAAGGGGCCAGAGACCTTCTCACACAGCTGCCTTCCTGTAGCCCTGTGCCCAGCATGTGACTGGTTGGCTACAGAGAAGTGTCCACACAGACCTGCCTGCAGAGCCCTGGTTCCTCGCAAGGACACCAGCTGGCTCACTGTACTGGCAGCTACAGGGCCATCCCGACCAGGGAAAGTTGGGGGTCTTAGAGACTATGAGTGCACAGGGCACAGTTCCAGTTGCTCGCGGAAGGTGGCACCACAGACCAGAGCTGTCCCCTGCTGCAGCTCAGCATGCTGGGGCTGTGCCGTCAAGGCCTGCAAATCCTGAGCTTGTTTTGGTGATGCAGAGGCTAGGGGCCAACCCCTCCTCAGGGGCTCGTGACAGCTGTTCCCCAGCCAGCACCAGGCGGTTTGGCAATCTGGGAACCACCTAGCCTCAAACCCCAAACATCATTCCTCACCGGGAGGGACCCAGCCGCCTTGGAGGAGAGACATGAAAGGCGCCAAGCCCACACCGAGGGGAACAAAACATGTTTTCCTTTTGATTTAAACAAGAGCTGGAGAGTGGGTCCCAGAGGCCCCTTTGTTTATCTCCCCTGGACTGTGGGAAGATTCCACTCCAATGGGGTTTGTTCTAAAATAAGAAGTCCTTGAGCCAACAGTGTTAGAATGGGCCCGGAGCCAGCCCTAGCCTGCATCAGGTTTGGGAGACACCCAGGCAGAAATGCTGCCCTGAGTCCCAAGAGATATCTGGGGACTGCTCTGCTCCCTTCTCCTCTGGGGAACTCTAATCCATGGGCTTCCAGGCCACCAAGGACCCTAACATTCCCACCACCCCAAACTGTCCAGGTGGGGACAAAGACCCCCAGTCGAGGGAGAAACGTATCAGGTGACAGAGGCAGCTGAAACTGACACTTGTGGGGCAACTTCAGGCTTATTTTCAACGTGATCTCACTCATGTGATACAACAGGCAAGCTGAGCAGTATCATTATCCCTACTTCATAAAGAAGAGAATACAGACTTGAAGGGAAGATGCCCTGCCCACGGCCACCTGACCTGGAGGAGGAAGAGATGACAAACACAACAGCATTCTATGTTCGCAATCAATGCCACCCAGGCCCCGGGATCAGTTAATTTTGGACAACAGTACCAAGTCTACACAATTTGGAAAGAGGCTTTTCATAGCCAGGTGCTGGGACGTGACTTGGGATTAGGCAATGGTTTCTTAAGCTATGACACCAAAAACACCAGCACAAACTAAAATATAAATTGGACTACATAAAAAAAAAAACAAATCACTTTTTGTGCTTCAAAGGACATGATCAAGAAAGCAAAAAGACAATCCACAAAGTGGGAAAAAATATCTGCAAATCACATATCTGATCAGAGATTTGTATCTAGAATATATAAAATACTCTCATAACTCAATAATAAAAAGACAATCTGGCTTGGTGCCTGTAACTCAAGTGGCTATAAGGTGCCAGCCACATACACCAGAGCTGATGGGTTCGAACCAGGCCCAGACCTGCCAAACAACAACTACAACCAAAAAATAGCCGGGCATTCTGGCAGGTGCCTGTAGTCCCAGCTACTCAGAAGACTGAGGCAAGAGAATCGCTTAAGCCCAGGAGTTGGCGGTTGCTGTGAGCTGTGACACCACAGCACTCTACCCAGAGGGACAGAGTGATGCTCTGTCTCAAAAAAAAAAAAAAAAAGACAATCCAATTAGACAAAACATTTGAATAGCTATTTGTGCAAAGAAAATATACAGATGGCCAAAAATAAATGAAAAGAGTCAGTGTTATTAGTCATTAAGGAAATCGAAATCAAACCCACAGTTCTGATACTACACACCTGCTAGCATGGCTACGATCAAAAAGGGAACAGCAAATGCTGGCAAGATTTAGAGAAACTGGGAACCAACTAGAAACAAAACGGTGCAGCTACTTTGGAAAACTGTCTAGCAATTCTTCAAGGTACTAAGCATAGGGCCATCATAGGACCCAGGAATTCCACCACCAGGTGCACACCCAAGAGACTTGAAAACGGTGCTCAGATGAAACTCTGTATATGGACGTTTTTAGCAGCGTTAACTCAACAGCTGAAAAGCAGCAACAACTGCTGCATAGGCAAATAAAATATGGCCTATTCATACAACGGAGTATTAACCAGCTGTGAAAAGAGTCAAGTTCTAATATAATAAGCTACGACACGGATGACCCTTGAAAACACTATGCTAAGAAGCCTGTCATAAAAGACCACATATTATTAGATGGTTCCCTTTCTGTTAAAGTATCTAGAACAGGCAAATCTATAGACAGAAAGAGGACCAGTGACTGCCCAGTCACTGGGAGACTTGGGGGAATGAAGTGACTGCTAAGGAGCTTCCTTTTAGGGTGAAGAAAACTTCCTAAAATCAATGGTGGTGATGGTTGCACAGCTCTGTGAGTATACTAAAAACCCCTGCACTGTATACTTTTTTTTTTTTTTTGAGACGGAGACTCAAGCTATCCCCGTGTAGAGTGCCATGGCATCACAGCTCATAGCAACCTCCAACTCCTGGGCTCAAGCGAGTCTCCTGCCTCTGCCTCCCAAGTAGCTGGGATCCCAGGCGCCCGCCACAATGCCCGTTCATTTTTTGGTTGCAGCCATCATTGTTGTTTGGCGGGCCCGGGCTGGGGATTCGAACCCCCCACCCTAGGTGTATGTGGCTGGCGCTCCCACCGATTGAGCCACAGGCACCGAGCCACTGTACACTTTAAATGCTGAATTGTATGATATAGGAAATTAGATCTCAACAAAGCTGTTGAGACAAAACTTGACATCAGACCAGGGCTGGTGGGCAGAGCTTCAGGAGTGACCATGAGATTCACACTCAGCCAGTCCAGAGTGTCCTTGGCGTCCTCCAGCCTAATTGCTGATGCCAAGCTATCAGATGATTCTCTACCCCTCACTCAGCTCCAGCCACCAAGTGCCCTGACCTTTTGTTTACTTTCAGCCCCACGCAGCACATGCAGGACTGCCTATGTGCACAGCCCTGGGGGCAGCTGTCCTGCCCAGGCCACAGGTCATGTGGGAGTGAGCAAGACCCCCTTCCTCATCTGAGTGCCTGCCCCTGTACCTGGCTCCCTTGCTGTCTTTCCTACGCTGTCCCCTGGCCAGCACCCTGGCCATCCTAGTCCCAGGTCTCTGCCCCTGCTGCCCTCTTCATGACTGCAGTCTCTGGTGTTTTCTGTGGTCACATCACATCAGTGGCCACCCACATTTGTCCCTCTTCACTGCCAGACAGGTACTGTCCGCTCTGGTCCCCAGCCTGGGACACAGTGCTGGCCTGGAGGAAGTACAAGTACCTCTGCAGAATATACTCTCCCCAGAGGCTCTGCCCAGTTTCCTCCCCCAGCCAAACCCCATCCCTCTGCTGTCCCAGCCCCTCTGTCCTCACTCCACTAGCTCCAGGATATCTGTGTTGCTCTACCCAGCTCTGTCTTGCAGGAGCCTGAGGCCCCTGACCAGTCTGTTTCCCCCTCATGCTTCCAGCCTCCCACCTATCCCTCTGCCAAAGGGAGTGGCCCAATTTCTGCCCTGGTTCCCCTGACTTGTAGGCAGTGTGGTCTCACTCGTGCATGTCCTGTGACAAGCTGTACTATGGACTCAATCCAATGCCCATCGCCAAGGAAGGTACATGTGCTGGGCTGAGCGAGGCCCAGAGCTTAAAATCCTTTTTAAGCTGTCACATGACTTAGCAGTTGCCACACTATGTGCAAGGCACAGAGACCATGCAGGCTCCTGGTTCAGCTCTATGGGCTGAGAATGGCCCAGGCCCCGGGGACTCCACAGCCCTACTCCTCCCCCAGGCAGGGCCTGCAGCACAGAGATGGCTGACTCCATCTCCCTAGGGGAAGAGGTCCACTTCCTAAGCTCCTGTGGAGTAAGAAGGCACAGTGGGGAAACGCAGGTCAGAACTGGGGACACAAGTCCCAGCACTTTGTGTTGCCACAGTTCTGTCCCTGACAGCAAAGTCTGGGACAAGCCAGACCCTGACCCCAGGTTCTCATCCTATTCTTACCATGCCAGCTCTTCCATTGTGGGCAGAACCCTGGTCACCCAAACCAGACACGGCACACGGCACACAGGATGGGCCAGGCCCTGCATGAAAGCTCATGAGGACTGGTTGGCTGTGAAAATATGGCAGCCCTCCTGATGCCAGGAGGGGCCTGGGACACTTTCCAGGACCTCCTGCAGGCTGACCTTCTCGCCCAGCTGGCCCTGGATGCTAAAGCCGGGATGTGTACTGGCCCTGGCCCCCAGCCAGTGACCTAGCCTTTAATCCCAAGGATTTGAGACCTGCACACTCAGCACTAGAGACAGCGGCAGGGTGGGAGTCTGTGACAGCACCAAGCCATACAAGTGGAATTCATTAAGTGGTCGCTGATGTCAGGAGGCAGCCTGGAAGTCCTGGCCTGCCACCACCAGGGTCTCCCAGGGGGCCTGCTCTGGAGCCACACCATGAACTGAAGACAGTCCGGAGATTGGGTGTTTTCTCAGGAACTCAGGCTGAGGGCTCAGGTCACCTGGGGGTCAGAGCAAGAGGGATACTGTTGCCACAAGCTGGTGGCAGAGAGAAAGGCTGTGGAGGCCCATCGAGAGGCCCTGGAGGCATCAGTCCCTGAGCCTCGACTGTGGCACTGGAAGCTGCCCCAAGGCTGGGTGAAGGTCAGCAGCCTCTGTGTTCAGGTGCCTGGAGCAGCAAGCCTGGCACCTGTACCTGCAAGTCTACAGTGAGGATTCGGGTTCCACTGGTGTCTGGGGAGAAGGTGCTCAGGGTCAATGCCACTGTGAGGACTTGTGACTTCCTACATAGGCTCGCTGCCCTTGGCTCCGTGCAGGGTGAATGGACACCAGGGTTGGACTCACACGAAAGCTTCTGGGACAGGGAGGCATCAGCCACATACCCGCTCCCTTGAACCCCCTCTGGGCCATCCCCATCTGTAGAACAGAACAACTAGCCGGCAGGGTAGCTGGGGGGTCAGGCACTTGGGTGAAGGGGCTCAGCTGCTTACCAGGCCCCAGGCCACCCACCCTGGGAATGTGCACTCATTCCTCCTCCCTGCCTCAGATTTACGGGAAGCTGTAGAAAGCTGTCTCCTAGAATGCCTGGGAAAACAAGCTAAGATACAAATCTATTAACAAGCTCCATTAATCGTCATGTCTTTGCCGAAAGACCTTTCTATTTATTCATTGTGGGGCATGTGAAGCCATCATCCCTTAGTGTGAATGTGGATGAGAAGAGTTTGTAGAGTAGAATAAGCCCTACCAGCCTGCTCTGATGCAGGCCACTCAGCCACACCCCTGCCCTGCACAGATCCCAGCACAGGACAGGCCCTGAAACTCCAGGATGGCTACTCCTGCAGTTTCCCTCACACTGAACTTTCACTAAGCCCCTACCACCTGCTAGGAACAGGAAGGCCACTCCCAGGCCATCCCCAGCAGCGGCACAGAAGACACTAGACTGGAATGTTCAGTTCACATCTCACCTTGGCCAGCCTGAATGCTGTGACCTGTCTCTACATTCCACGGCCCCCAGGGTAGGGTCCAGCCCAGTGCAGTACCAAATGCTCTCTGACTGAAGGCAGAGATGCTATAGTGAGAAGGGGCTGGCAGGGGCTCCCCGAGTCTTAGCAGCTGGGGAGGGTCCTTGTTTAAGACAGAAGTCAAGTCTAACAGATGCTGAATGGCCAGGCAAGGGGTGGCCATGTTAGAAGGAATAGGCTAACCAAAAGCATAGAGGGGGGGGTGGCTGCATGGAGGAGAAGGGACCCAGAGGTGCACCTGGGGAGAGCTTGGGGCCTGGGGCTCTTGAGGAGCTAAGGACCTCAGGCTCACACTGATGAAGTTCCAAGTCTCTGCTGTGCCAGCAGAGCCCTGCTGAGACGCATGGGCAGGAGGAGGCAGAAGGGACAGGGGACTCTGGCCAGACTGTACCTGGAAGCACAGGAAAGCCAAAGGCATCACCACGCAAAGAAGTCTTTTCTGCAAAATGGTTCTGCAGAGGAACGAGGGAGAAACTGGCGCACAATCCTACCTGAAGGCATAGGTCTTCTGATGCCAGCTCAGCTGTCCCCGGATGCTGTATGCGATGGTGGTAACAAACTCCCCGCCCAGCCCCAGCTCTGAGCACAGCTTCAGGGCAAACTTTTCCGGTGAGTTCTCCTTCTCCGACATATCCCACTCAAACTGGTCCACCAGGGAAATGTTTCCCACATGGATGTTTAGCTGCAGCAAAAGCCAAAGGACATGAGTTAGAGTTGCTGGGACAACCAGGCCTGGAGGGGACCCTGTTCATCTTGCCAGCTGAGAACCAGGGCTGGCCTTCATCCTTCCAGTTCCCCATCCACATGGCAGACTGACCCTACAACCCTCCTGGCTGCCACGAGGAGCTCTGGCTCAGTGCCAGCACAGTCTCCCTCAGGAGGTCCCAGTGTGGCCATGGGCAGCCCCCCACCTTCATGCCATTCTCCTTCCTCCCCATGCATCCAGGCCCTTCCTTTCTGCCCTTCACCCTGGGAGCTGTCCATCTTTACCTTACCGCACCAGCCGGGCCTCAGCTCAAGTGGTACTTATCAGAGACTGTCCTTGAGCTATGTCCTAGACCAACAACTGTACCCTTGCTCTGATTCTACACAGAGCTTGTCCCTTTCGGAGATCAACTTGCCAAGTGTGTCTACAGATGCACCCCACACCCTGGGCCAACCATGGGGGGACAGGCAAGCCTGGGAGGGGCAGAGCACTAGGCTGGCTCCTCCCATAATCCCAAGCGGGCACCCTGCTGGCTGTGCCTGATGGCCACAGGGTTCAGACCCTGGTGCACAGTCAGGAGGTTCTCCCAAGTGGACACCAAGGAAAAGAGTGTCCAGACCCCGACAGAACACAACCTGCATTCCGGGAGCTCCCACCCACCCATGCCCCTACCCCGGCTGCCATCCTGGCTTCTCCCCTCTGGATTAGTTGTGGCTTTTCTGAGACTGGACGTCACTGAATCCCAGAGGATGGGCTTTCAGACCCCTCCCACTGTGGTGTGGAGCTGGGACTGTTCCTCACTATGCATGGTGCTTGGGGCCAGCAGGCCACAGTTCCACCACTTATTTACAATTCTGTCCCTCAGCTCTTCAGACAAGGATGCCTGGTGAACTGGGACTTCTGCCTCCCTGACCGTGTCCCTGAAGCCTGGAGAGCTGCACGCTACCTCCTGCTCACTAGAGTGCTCTTCTCGCCAGCTCCTGAGACTTCCCTCCTCCCCAGCCCATGTCCACACCCTCCCCTCCTACTTTCTCCACTGCACACAGGACCGTTTGAGATGGTCTCGGCTGTCCACTTGTTTTCTTTCTGCCATTCCTGAACCAGGAATCTCAGCACGAGCTTGACAGCATTTGTTTTAGAATTCAAGGGATCCTCACAACAGCGCAGGGTGCATGGTAGGGCCGTGGCCGAGCCCCATGTTCTTTCCCGTCTCCATGTGCACCCACACCCGCAGAGCTGGATCTTCCCAACTGGAATCAAACACTGAGCAAACCACACTGGTGCTGGGCCCAGAAGGAATTTGCAGGAGCACAGGAACCCCAAACTAGACCCACAGGACCACGGCCAGGCACTCAGACCCGCCAAGCCATCCCTGCCCTGGTCTGTGGACAGTGGCTCCTGTCTCTTGCCACTTAAACATTAATGCATTCATTTATTCAAAAGCACAGACCACTTGCCTAGCAAAGAGAGGGACCAGGAAGATAAACACTTCAGGGTTTGCCCTGCTAGGCATGGTACGGTGCCTTGTAGATACAGCTATCCAGGAGGCCGAGGTGGGAGGACTGCTCGAGCCCAGACCTGCCTGGACAACATAGTGAGACCCTTTGCTCTAGAGGAAAAAGAAGTCAAGCCATGCAGGTGGGGGTGAGAGAGAGACACCGAGTGGGGTAAGGAGAGCACGGTTTGTGGGACTGCCATGCTGGGGGTGGTGAGGGAGACACTGAGTGGGGTGAGTGAGTGAGAGCACAGTGTGTGGACGGCCATGCTGGGGGGTGAGGAGAGACACTGAGTGGGGTGAGTGAGAGCATAGTGTGTTATGGACGGCCATGCTGGGGGTGAGGGAGATACTGAGTAGGGTGAGTGAGTGAGCGCACAGTGTGTGGGATGGCACTAAGTGGGGGGTGAGGAGAGACACTGAGAGAGGGCAGCAAGCTGGAGCTGGCCTCTGGGGACAGAAGGCCAGGAGGGCCTCCCCAGGAAGGGTCTTGGCAGGGGATGCAGCTGTGCACAGCACTAAGGAGGTAAGGCCTGGCCGGGGTCTGCCCAGTGAGGGGACAAGGGGAAGAAATGAGGGTGGCCAGGGGATAGAGCAAAGGCCAGGCAGGGTGCTGAGGATGTCAGAGAAGCTTGGTTTCCAAAGGGATCTGGGAATCTTCTGGCATGCAGTGTGCAGAGAAAGGTGCTCTGGCCCCCAGCTGAAACTTCTGAGGGAGGGAACTATCTGGTGGGTGGCACCGGTGGTAGGGTGGTGAGCGGCTGGGCTCCAGTGGACTCAGAGGCAAGATAGGCACATAGGGTGGGGGAGGGGGTAGGAGTCTGCCTGTTCTTCCAACCTCAACTCACATTGGTCCACAGCCCCGTGCACTCCCCATAGAGACCTGGTCAGCACCACATCCCCGAGTCCCTGGAACTGAGTGGACCAAGTGGGCTGGGGCATCATCTGACCTCAGACAGCAGGGCAGGAAACCCACCCAGGGGATGGCTTCCCTGCTGACACCATCCCACAGACGGGGATTATAGACACTGGGCTAGCCTGTCCCCCAGGAGGACTCACAGCTGCCGGACACTTTCTGTATGGCTGCCCTGCCAAGGCAGCAACAACAAAAGCTGCTGCTCAACTCTCAGAAAACGTCAAGGGGGCCAGCTGGTCTGTTCCGGACACTGCATGTGGAGACCCACATGGTCTCATTCTCACCATAGTTACAGGACAAAGTTGGATATAGAGCAGAGCCCTCAGGGATGCCCTCCAGAACCAGCAGGCTAAGCTAGGGATACACCCCAGCATCCACTTACCACACCCCACCCATCCCTTTTCTATCCCCAAATATCCCCACCCCCCATCCCCCCACCCCCGCTTCTCACTTGTGCCTTTTTTCGGATAACTGGTCATAATGTGAAATTGAAAGAGGTTAAGGGAAACAAATTTATATTTTTCTCAAAATAAAGATATTAACAAGTAAGGAACTGAATTAGTGTCAATGGTGAATTCTACCAAACATTTTAAATAAGATCTATCAGTCTTTCTCAAACTCTTCCAAAAAAAGTAAAGAGGAAGGAATACTCTTACTCATTACTCTGAAATAAAACTCAGACAAAGATAGAAGAAAGGAGAACTAGAGACTAATACGTGTTATGAATGTTGATACAAAATCCTCACAAAAATACTAGCAAGTGGAATTCAGCAGCAGATGAAAACGACTGTATATCACAACCAAATGAGAGTTATCACAGCAATGCAAGGATGGTTCAACATATAAAAATCCATCAACATTTACAAAATGAAGGGGAAAAACTATTATGATCATCTCAGTTGATACAGAAAAAGCATTAGACAAAATTCAAAACCCTTTCGAGAGAAAAACACTTGAGAAACCAGGAACAGAAGAAAACTACCTCAACATAATAAGAGCCACAAATAAAAAACCCACAGCTAACATCATACTTAGTGGGGAAAGACTAAAAAGTTTTTTCCTCAGATAGGTACTAGACAAAAGATGTTCTTTCTCAGTCACTTCTACCCACCAGTATTGGAAGTTAAACAAAAAAAATCAGGTAAGAAAAAAGGCATCCAAAATGAAAAAGCAAAGTTATCTCTGTTCAGAGACGATAGACCTTATTTGTTAAAATCCTTAAAAAACAAAAACCTGTTAGAACTAATAAACTCAGCAAAATAGCAGAATACAAAGTCAACACACAAAAATTGGCTGCAATGCTATACAATAACAATGAAAAACTGAAAATTAAATAAAACAATTCCATTTAAGCTCGGCGCCTGTGGCTCAAGCGGCTAAGGCACCAGACACATACAACCAAGGTGACGGGTTCGAATCCCCAGCCCGGGCCCGCCAAACAACAATGATGGCTGCAACCAAAAAATGGCCGGGCATTGTGGCGGGAGCCTGTGGTCCCAGCTACTTGGGAGGC
>CAUYQV010072556.1:0-11865 GCA_963574575.1 Galagoides demidoff | reverse complement strand
AGAAGGACAGTAAGAAAGTGAAAGGAAATGAGAAAAACCATGCAGACTGGGCGGAGGAGGAGAGATTTGTTTGGGCTGAGATCTCAATGACAAGGCCAGACAGATTTAAAAAGGAAAAAAGAGGTATACCTAGTTCGAATTCTTCATAGAGGTGGAAGAGATACACAGTGGGCTGGGTTATGACAATGCACAGGTTATGAGGCCAGGAAGGTGACTGAGGACCCGAGTTGTTTAAAAAGACTAAGAGAAGAACTCTGAAAACGATCATGATGCCCCAGAGGGAGCCCAGAGCCAGGAAGCTCTCATAAAGCCACAGAGCAGGACTTTATAGGATGAACTCAGCACCGGGGACCAAAGTGGAGACTGATCAACCAGGGCCCAATGTCCACGGGACATATTTTGTCACTCTGTACGTTTGCTGCACTTTTAAAGCAGAGAACAAGTCTCCATCTCTCTTGGCTCCAGAAGGCTTGAAGGCTTCCCTCATCTTCTTTCCCACGCAGCCAGACCTGCCCAGAGGGTACATAGCCCAGTTCCACCCAAACTTGGGGGACAGCAGAGAGGCTGGGACCTTTGGCTCTGTGCCACCATGTCATGCTTGTGACAATGTCTCCTTGAAGACTCTGGGGGCTGGGCCATGGGCTCTTAATTTTATGGAGTTTTAAGTTTAACGAAAAAAAAATAATTCATGTTCTGTATTTAAAAGATCCTGAGAAAACAAAAAAATTAAAATCTATAACAATTCAAATAATAATTACTTCAAGTTTGCTTTGTGGGAAAGAGGTTAAAAGGGGTCTTGGTTACAGCACTGTAGTCTAGAGGTTTCCATATTTCAAGGTTTTCAAAGATGTGAGGACAAATAACTTAAGAATTTAACTTCATTCCTGCATCTTTACCAAGCCTCCCAGGACCCAAAGATTACAGAGTAAGACCAGACAGTTCCTTGTGTGAGTCCATGGTGATACATTCAGGGCTCTCCCTACCCTTCCCCCAATATTACAGGTAAGGAGTTAAGTCAGTAGGGTCAGAAGGAATTTCGTTTGGGAATATACAGCTAGATATCATCTAGATAGAAAATCTATCAGCAACCAAAACACAGGCTGAAAACCAAGGGCCGTGCTATGGAATCAAGTTACTCTAAACAGGTATTTTCAACGATGTTAGTAATTTCCAGCTTTTATTAATATTTGGTATCTCCTTATCTTGACCTGGCAGCTGATATACTGGAAGAAACACTAATTAACATCAACATATTGGAAAAGGAACCCAGTTCTGATAACATGCATGTACTCTGCCAGGGAAGAAAGATAAAAGTGTAAATTGAGTTTATTAGCTGAAAATACAGAACTGGTAAAAACCCCCAGCATATAAATTATACGTTAAGACATTACATAAAAAAAAAAAAATTTAAGCTAATATGTATTATGAGAGTTTTGTTCAATACTAAAAATGTAAAACATAATGAATATCTGAACAATCCAAGAGGCATTATTTTATGCTAATTATCTTTAGCATTCCTCCAATACTAACATATCCTATTAATTATTTGGGGGCAATAAACGTATTTAAAAATACTTTCCAAAGACTCATAACTCTCTTGGCTTTAAGGTATCATATTATAAGAGAGCTTAATGAGAAACACAGCAAACAGAAATAAACAAACTTACAATGATGGGAATTTTCTCTTTGGGTTTTGCTAGTTGCTTGGCCAACAAATACTGTTCCGTTCCAGGTTTTGCAAATCCAGGAAATCTAATCATGAAGACAAATGCTCGTGAGTGTTTATGTCTATGAGAATTCTACAACTCTCATCCACATTTACTTAATACGCCAGTTTTAACCTTGTTCTGTCTTTCAGAGTAGGAAACTGTGGTAAATGAAACCTAACACAATCAGATTGCTCACTGGCCAATTAGTCACTTAATTAAGCTTGATCTGGTGAAGAGAATAGTCTGACTCCACAAGGTGTGATATTTATAGGTACTCTATTTGCTTAACTGGGTCTAAAACATTCCATCCCCCAACAAAGAGTGAAGGGCACACTTAAAAAATGTTCCCCAGTTCACAGGGCCAGTTAAGTAACAAGCACACCAATCTGAACTGGCCACAGGGGCCACAGCTATATCCAAATTAAAGTTTCCTGTAAACATTCTCTCTCTGAAGGTTAGTTATCCCCAAGAAGCTGCTACTGTTCTTAAGCATTTGGGTCATTTTCTTCTGAAACTGCCTTCAGAAACAGTTTGACATTGAGAAAACTCTCCTTTCTAAGTGATCCAAAGCATAAGAAATTTGGCTACTGGTGTGTGTGGGGGGTCACTTTAGACCCCAAAACATAAATTTGGCTACGTCCAGAAATCAAATCTACATCCAAAGGACATTTCTATGATTGGAGGACAGCTAGAACAAATGCATGGCTACCCAAAGTGCTACTTCTGAAAAAGACAAGATTAATTTGGGTTCTAGAATATTAAAAAAAAAAAAATAAACAGGAGAAAACAAGAAAGCAAAACATCTAAACTGGGAAAAGGAATCTTATTTCTACCAAGTTCCAGCTACGTTACTTCTAATTCCATTCACACACCAAGTGAAGGCCAAGGTGATGCTCTCAGGGGCCTGCACCTTCTCTTCCTGCGTTGTCATCACCGGACTTCCCTCCAGTCCCTTCCCCCAGATGGCCCTTCAAGCAAAACTCATCTGAGAGAGCAAAGGGGAGTCCTGGAGCAGACCGCTTTGGGCCTGAACCCAACTCAACACTCAGGTGGCCTCAGGAGCCTCAGTCTCCTCTGGGAACAATGAGACCAGACGACCTACCTCTGAAGATGGTAAGGGAATTAAATGAAAAGATTTCTGTGAATAGCCTAACATGTATTCGGTAC
The DNA here is from genome assembly GCA_963574575.1 of Galagoides demidoff. NCBI lineage: Eukaryota > Metazoa > Chordata > Mammalia > Primates > Galagidae > Galagoides > Galagoides demidoff. The sequence continues at coordinate 8,989 of CAUYQV010072556.1, read as the reverse complement.
ATTGAAATTCTTGGTAATTATGTCATCATCTCTTTGAAACATTCCTGCACCCTCAGCCAGAGCTGTCTTGCTTCCTCAGCACTCTGGGCGTATTTTTGTGATACGATTTATTGACACATTATAGCGGCCCAGGAGCACTTTAGAGAAAGCATTTGTATTTTCGGGATCTAGAGGGGCTCTGGGAGCACATGAAATGCTCAGTGAATTGATGGACTAACCTGGATACTTTTATTAAAGAACTTACACTCCTATGGGATTGTACACTATGCTGACTCCTTGACCAGACTTTTGGGTGTTCTTACGAACCACAGAAAAACGCCAAGGCTGACTATGCACACCCAGTTAATATTCACTGAACAGCAATGTGGTTTATTATTTGACCATTATCAAGACGCATTCTTGCAATGCTCAGGCATATTTACACTTCTGATCTCCTTTCCTAGTATGATGCTTGGTTCCACAGAATCCAAGTGTCACATAAAATGGATTAGTTGCTGAAAAAGTGTTAATATTTACACTGCAAAAACTTTACAACTGTTACAAGTAAGTGACCTGTTTGTAGGTTAATCTAGTTAAATAAAAATAAATAGGGTCTCAAATTGTTCCCAGCACTATAGAAAGACAGAAAAGCCTCAAAAGTACAGGTTCAAGTTAGGACTGCTCTAATTTAGTTTCAACATGCGATGACATTTTAGAGACATTTTAGAAAGAATCCTGAAAGCCAACCTCTTTGCTTTAGATAAAGATGAAGAAACTGAAGTTCAAGCAGGTAACTAAACTTGCTTAAGATTGTGCAAACCAGAGAGACAGAACAGAGGAGAGGAGAGCACTGGGCATTAGTGTCAAAGACCAGGCGTCAGCCAGAAACCTCACTCATCAGCTGCCAAAATGCAGCCGCTCATTTCTGTTTCTTCCTTGTTTTCAAAGTAGGACTGAGAGACAAATTACATTTAAATATATTTTACATTTTTAAGTCTCAAGAACCCTTGACTGCCATATATATCACCACTGATCATACTGAAACTTCAAGTTTGACTCTCTGGAATCAGACCTAGTGGACTAATTTCATTACATGGGCACTTGAACAGGAAAGTACATATAGAGGAAACTGGGAAGAGGGATAAAAACCAGACAGCCAAAAGATAAATCACTGATTTTTTTTCTTTGAAATTATAATAATTTATTTAAGTCAATATATCCAATGTATTATCATTCAATGTGATCAGTATCTTTTTTCTTCTCTTTAGGTTGCTTCAAATGTTTCTATTTTTATTTCAGAGTATTATAGGGGCACACATACTTTGTTTACATTATTTTCATTTGTACATTTTAAGTCAAGGCTATCAGTGTTCTTTTCACCCAGAATATATATATTACACTAGTGAGGTGTGAGAAATCATTTAATCATCTGAAGCTATTTAAACTTCCTTTGGAGAGCTGGTAGGGCTTACTAAATTAGATCTAGGCATATGGCATCATGTCTAAATATATGTCGCATGTTTTCAATTTTTTTCCAAACATAGATTAACATTCTTTGATACCTGCCTTGAATCATAAACTGGGAACACTGAGAAAAAATACTAGTAATTTCAGAAAATAAACTGTTTTGAACATAATTCTGGAAAAAGAATCCTTAGATTCTTATGGAAGTCACAAATTGTATCTCCTTTACACCACACTGATGTACACTACAGATTTATCGAGCACTCGCTCCCAGAGACTCTTACAGCGCCAGCTACATACTCTTTTTCACTCTTTCCAACACAATCTCCCATTAAGTACCATTAAAACTTGTTTTTACGCTGGGCATAGTGGCTTACGCCTGTAAGCCTAAAACTCTAGGAGGCTGAGGCGGGTGAGGTGCTTGAGCTCAGGAGTTTGAGATCAGCCTGAGCAAGAGTGAGACCCCATCTCTATTAAAATAGAAAAAATTAGCTGGGCATTATGGCGGACACCTGTAGTTCCAGCTACTTGGGAAGCTGAGGCATGAGGATCTTTTGAACCCAAAAGTTTGAGGTTGCTGTTAGCTATGATGATGCCACATCACTCTAATCAGGGCGACTGAGTAAAACTCTTTCTGAAATAAAACAAAACAAGCAAAAAACACCTTTTTTTAAAATCTAAGAGAAATCTAAGTGCAAACAAAGATCTTATGCATGTTAGGCACAGTTGCTGGGAATATGTGCTCTGGAGGCTGAGGGACTGGAACACCGACTGGAAACACCACTGGTGTGAACCTGGGGGTCACTAACTCTCTAGGTGTTAGTTTTTCACATAATGAAACAGGGACTCTATGAGGATTACATGAGAATGCAAACAAACCACTATGTACAATGCCCAGCCCACGAGGACTGACAAAACAGTAAACCATTTAAAAGAGTTTTAATATTATCATTTTTAGCTTTCTGTGATATTAGCAATGAAATCTTAATACATCAAAGTTGATAAAGGTAAAGTAATAAAAACATAGAATATCTCACTTATTAACCTTATAAAACAAAAATTATTTTTAAATAAAAAAATATACTTCTCAGCTAAGATGCAAATAAAAAAAACCAAATCATACCCAAGCCCTAGGAGATCACTGCAGAGAGACAAAGCTGACTTCTCTCTGTGTTTTATCTCTACTCTACACACAGGTTTCGGATCCCTCTCCTGCCTGTAAACTTACTTGTTAAGTGGCAGCTTCATGGAAGACGCACCAGGGCGAATGTTCCCTCGCTGACTGCCTCCTGCTTCAGAAGACTCTGAATCCTTAAAGTAAGGAGAGGAGGACTTGGGGTCGTCCCAGTCTTCATCCCAGTCATCATCATCACCAGTTGCTAGAGGTGAAAACAGATCATCATCAGTAAAAAAGGAAAGATTTAAAAAAGGAAACTGCTTAATTTCCTGATAGTAACTATTACTGGGCCAATCCATACTTTAAAAAAATGGGGAAAAGGGTCTAGTATAGGAGTACAATACAGACGGTAAGAGTCCAGTCAATTTTAAGGCTTGAATTATGGATTCTGTCTTTTAGTGCAGAAGACACCGGAGAAACAACTCAGAGAGGCTGTCAGAACCACTGAGTTTGGTCAAGGGCACTGAGCAGACAGAGTGGGGAAAGGACAGTCTCTTCAGTAAACGATGGTGGGAAAATCACCCACATACAAGGGAATAAAACAGGACCCTAATGTTGTACCATATGCAAAAACTAACTCAAAATAGATTAAAGACCCAATTTAAGACCTGAAATCATAAAACTCCTAGAAGGAACCAAGAGAAAAAGCTCCTTGACACTAGCCTTGGCAATGATTTTTTGAATATCATACCAAAAACTCAGGCAACAACAACAAAAATAACAATGGGACTACATCAAACTAAAAAGCTTCCATATAGCAATGGAAACAATCAACAAAATGAAAAGACAGCCTACAGACTGGGAGAAAGTATCTGTTAACTCTGTCTGATAAGGTGTATCCAAGATATATAAGGAAATCACACAACTCAATAGCAAAAAACCACAAATCAATTAAAAATTGACAAAGAACCTGAATAAACATTTTACCAAAGAAGATACAATGGCCAACGGGTATTTGAAAAGGTGCTTATCATCACTAATCATTAGGCAAACACAAAGGAAAGCGGGAGGAAACATCATCTCCCACCTGTGACGACGCTCTCATGAAAACAGCAAGTGGTAACGTGTGCGGCAGAGAAAAGGGGACCCTGGCATGCTTTTGATGGGAACGTAAACTGGTAAAGCCATTATGGAAAACGATGTGGAAGCCCCCCCCCCAAAAAAAATAAAAATAGAACTACCAGCTGACCCAATAACCCCTGTTCTGGGTTTATACACAAAAGAAATGGAAGCAGGAAGATGCCCGTGCTCCCGGGTCCAAACGCAACGTTGTTTGCAATAGCTGAGACGTGGATTCAACCTAAGTGTTGACGGGTGAGTGAATATAGAATCTGTACGTGTACGATGATGGATACTACTCAGTACTAAAAAGAGAGCCTGCCATCTGGGGCAACATGGGGGAAACTGAGAACAGTTTAAAAATAACCCAGACCGAGAAAGAAAAAATACCACATTTCTCACTTATATGAGGAATTGTAAAAAAGTAAAACTTAGAGAAGCAGAGAACAGAATAGTGGTTACCAGGGGCAGAGAAAGGGGAGACTGGGGTGATGCAGGCCAAAGGGCTCCAAGTTGCAGTTATGCAGAACGAGGAAGTGTGGAGAGGACTGCAGGTCACAGTGCCGTAATGCCGCCTCGGGACTGGAGATGTGCTCAGAGAACAGACGCAGCCGCTCTTACCACACACACACACACAGACACAGAGGTAACCATGTGAGTCGGCGTATGTATGTCAACTGCTTGACTGCAGTAATCATTTCGCTGTGTCTATTTACATTACACCATCATACTGTACGTTTTAAATACACACTTTTTATTTAAAAGGGCTGCCAGCCCAAGTAATTTCAGATAAATGCAGACTATAAAAATGTTAATGTTGGGGTGGTGCCTGTGGCTCAAAGGAGTAGGGCGCCAGCCCCATTTGCTGGAGGTAGGTGGTGGGTTCAAACCCAGCCCTGCCCATAAACTGCAAAAAAAAGTTAATGTTACATGAGAAAAGGCCTTCTAGAGGGCTTTACCCTGACAAATCTAGACTTACAAACTTACTAATAAGCAGAACAAATTCCGCTTTAAATCAAGAAGCTTGGGGAGGACAAAAGGGATGACAAATCTTTGAAAAGCAATTGTTGGACATTAGTAAGAAGGTGCGAGAAGGGCAACAGGGGAACACAGGAAGGCAGGGTTGGGGAGAGGAAGAAAAGGGGAAAGAGAAACCTCAGAGCAAAGAACTAAGCCCTTAGAAAGACCTGGGCCACCTTATCAGGATCTGGATGTCGGCAGCCTCACCTCGTGTTCTCATGAACCCACAACTTCTGGTCCCACTGGAGCGCCAGCTCCTGCCTGTGACTGTTACTCTGAGCCAGCACCTGTGCTCTCATCTGGCTCTGTGCACGACGTCTGTGCCATTTACTACAGACATTCACTCGCTGGCCCTATGCACTCACAGAGGAGACAGGATCCAGGAATCATAAAAAAATAACAGGCAGAATAAATACCCTTTTGTTTGATTTCAAAACAGATATAATACCCTTTCTCCATTCCTGAAATAGTTGCCTTCTATGACTTTCTCTTCTGCCTTAGTATTTTTATTAGCCCAGAAGTCAAACAGTTAAACAAATGTGTCAGTTGCTGAGGTGTTACAATGAGGTGACATAGAATGGAGACTGCCAGTGTGTCTCTGCAAGTATGGGGGTCAGAACGCCAGCTTAGCTTCCCTGCAAAAGCAGCATCCGAGGGGAGGCAGGCGGGCACAGGGGCTGCCCCCTCAGAGACGGTGCCTTCCAGGCTCCGCAGCTCCCACTGCTTGCTCTGCTCTTTTGCTCTTGACCTGGTCCCTTCCAGCACCTGGATCTGTGACTCCTAGACAGGTAACTGCAACTATACTGAAGTGTGTAACGAAGGAGTATTTACATTCAGATCCCAGTTTGCTATTAGTGAGTAAAAGCAAACGGGAATAGTTCTTCTGAATAATATCTCTTTTCAACACAATGGCCAGTATGATACTGTGAAAGAAGAATTAGATATTTGGGCTTGGCGTCCGTAGCACAGTGGTTACGGTACCGGCCACATGCACTGAGGATGGCAGGTTCAAACCCAGCCCGGGCCTGCTAAACAACAACAAAGAATTAGCTATTTATTCTCTGCCCCCAGCTCCTGGCACAGAGCCCCTAAGACCCCTGTAATTTCCTGAGCCATAGGGGTGCTGGGTACATCTTTGGTTCTTATATTTGGTCTCTGACCCCAGTTCCTAATTCAGAATGCTTAACCTGTAGAATGTTCTGGGTGACAGGAATGTCTTTTGTTCTAAGGAAGTGACTCTTGATGGGCTTGTAGATGATGGCTGGTCACCAGAAAGACCAAGCCATGATTAGAAGCTTGGAACTTTCAGCCCCAGCCCCATCCTCAGGAAGAGAAAAGGGGTTGAAGACTGACTTAGTAATGGATCCTCCCTCTGTGATGAAGCTGCCATAACAGCAGGGTCCAGGCAGCTTCTGGGCTGGTGACCCTGTGGGGGTGCTGGAGGGTGGTGGTCCTTGGAGAAGGCAGGGAAGCTCCATTCCCTTCCCAAAACCTTGCCCTGTGCATTTGCTCATTTGGCTGTTTATTTGTATCCTTTAAATTATCCTTTGTAAGAAATTGGCAATATTAAGTGAAGTGTGTCCCTGAGTTCTGTAAGCTACTCTTGCAAAGAAATTGAACTCAAAAAGGGGGTTATGGGGACACCCTGGATCTGACCCTAGGTAGACAGTGAAGGATGAGGACCCCCCAGCAGGCCTCTGCTGGAGAACAGCCTGATCTGCAGGGACAACTCTCCCCACCTGGTGTTTCGGTCACAGAAGTGTTGTGTGTTGTACCGAGTGTGGAGCAGCAAACACCGCTGGTTCTTCCCTGTCTCTCACACCCGTCACTTACGGGTGGGCGGGGCAGGAGCCCGCTCCTCACCTGGACCCTGGTAGGCCTGGGGGTGGCCGAAGGCAGCGTCCCAGTTGTTGGGAGTGTTCTTCTGGGCGCCAGCCCCGTCTGGCTTGGCCGCCCAACCATCTGAGCTCTCCCAGTTCCCAGATTTGGAGGCACTCCAGGCTGACCAGGGGTCGCTGCTACTGCCAACCTGTTGGGTGGGGGGAAGGAAAAGGAATGTTGGTGACTTCTGGAAACCGTGATCCAATTCGGCTATTAATTGGCATAATTATTTAATACAATCGCAGTGTGAAGAAAAACAAAAGCATTTAAAACAATTTTAAATTTAAACAATTTTTTTCAAACATACAGAAAGGACAAAAAGCACATTAACTTCATTTCACTGTTACTATTTTGTCCTATCTGGTTAGGAACTTTGAAAACGGTAACAAAGGACACAGCTAAAGCCCTCTCTCTTCTTCCACTAACTACTTTTAGGAGCTATGCATTCATTCCACGTGTGTTTTCAAACTTCCACTGCATATGACACATTCATAAACAACTGTTTCATATCTTTAAAGTGACCTGAACAATGTCACACTATACATATCTCTTTGCACGTTGTTTTTTCACTCAAGACTGTTTTTGAGATCATATAAATTGATAAGAACTTGTTTCATCGACCTTAACTGCTTCATAGCCATCTGTTGTATTTTAAAGTAGATTTTTGTTTTTATTTGAAAATACATACTCAGTAAAAAAAAAAAAATTCGAATAAGAGGATATGCAATTTCAAAAATATGCCCGCTCCCTCAGGAGGTCAGTCACTTTCTCAAAGACAACTACGACTGTTAAAAGACACAAATTTTCAACAAATTTAGTTATAGATCTAACTGGCTTTTGTTCAGGCTTCCTGAATCTGGGCAGCCTCCATTCTGCAAACCAGGCTGAGCTTCCACTGGGCAACAGCAGAACACTGGGTTTTATAAGGCGGGAATAAGGAAAAAGAATAACAGGAAAAAAGCTGATTGGTTAACACCAGGTTACTGCAGGTTACTTTTTGCTAAGGGTTAAGGCAGAGGGGAATTCCTTGTCATGCTGACTCAGGTAGACTGGAATGTCCTGTTTTCAGCAAAAATCGGGTCTGTTTCGTGGCCTGTTTGCTTCCTTGAACCTTCAGTGGATTAGATGGCACTTACAGGAGTGACTGCACTCTGGTTTGCTCTGGTGTGTGGCGCTAGTGCTGGAGCTCCAAGACACGGTCTCCCAAAATCTTTGGGAACGTCACTCATAAACTCCTCATACGTGCTTAACTGAAACATCTCACGCACAGAGATCTGTTCTGTTTTTAAACATGTGTGTGGGCCCAAATTATATTTTCTGCTCTGTACTTTTTTTTTTGTCTTAAGAGCGTAAAACATTTTCCAAGGTACATCAGTGCATACAGGCATTCTTTTACATGTTTCCATAGAATTCCATTATATTTATTTCCCATAATTTAACCAGCATATGCTAATGCTAATTTATCCTGTTTTTTAGTATTTGAGAACTGTAGACAATCCTGCAATCTGAAAGATCTGTGTGAAATTCCCAGAAGAAAAATTACTGGGTTAAAGAGATCATGTATTTAGAACTGACAGATTTTGTCAAGCTGCTTTTCAGAGGCTTTAGTTACATTCCTGCAATACATGCTTAGGGGTTTCACTTTGCATAAAAAGGAGCTTTTATATTCTAAAATTGTTTTTAAAATATTTTTTCTCCCATCATGCCTTTGAGTGATTTTATAGTTTGATGATTAATACTATAAATAAAATTTTGGAACAGGCAATACATGGAACCCAATCTCAAGGAACACTGTGACAGGTGTACACGAACCCGCCTCAATACTGCCATGTCCATCCCCACCCCGAGGCAAGCATGGTTTGGGGGGGGGGGGGGCGGGGTTTGGTGTTTTGTTAGTTTGATTTTTTTTTTTTGACATTTAAATCTGTCTGGAACTTACCTTGGTATAAGAAATAATACTTCTTTTGCCCTAATGCCATTTAATGAATAACGCACTTTCCTCGCACTGATATGAAATAACACCTGCATCGTATCTGGCAGTTGGGTCTATGTCTGGACTCTATTATTTCTTAGTGATCTATTTCTACTTGTACCTGTGCCTACTCTGATAGCAAAACCACTAATACTTTAACATAACATCTCTTAGTTGCTTATTTTTCAACTGAACTTTAGCAACTTAATATTTTTCTTTTTCTTTTTTTTTTTTTTTGAGACAGAGCCTCAAGCTATCCCCCTGGGTAGAGTGCCATGGCATCACAGCTCACAGCAACCTCCAACTCCTGGGCTCAAGCGAGTCTCCTGCCTCAGCCTCCCAAGTAGCTGGGATCACAGGCGCCTGCCACAACGCCCAGCCATTTTTTGGTTGCAGCCATCATTGTTGTTTGGCGGGCCTGGGCTGGGGATTCCAAC